>WBNM01040838.1:22179-49400 GCA_013399055.1 Ramphastos sulfuratus
CAAAACCAACCAAAAAACAGGAAAAGGCTATGTCTTGATTTCCTCCTAAATGGCATCCTTAAGATTTGATTCCTCTCCTACTTAATACATCATAAAAGTGCTCCAGTATGTAACCTCTTTTGAATAAATTGTATTTATAGTTCTTTTAAGCTGTTCAGATGCTTTATAATGACATTCTCATTCATTTGCAGTTTGAAAATTTGGAAACTAGATTGTGTTAATCTCAGTGTGCTGTTAACTCTGAAGCCTGAAGATGGCATTTTAAATATCACTCAACTACAACTGATCATTTTAATGAAACTTTGTAAATAGCACAATTCTGAAAAAACGGCATCTTAAATTTAACTTTTTTCAAGGGTCTGTCTTTTTTTTTTTTTTTTTTTTGTTACCAACCATCATAATGTCCTTATACTGCAGTCCTCCTTTGCCTCTTGTTTATTACAGAAAAGATACTGCTGGAGCTGAGTGCAGTGGAAGCACAGCCTAGCATATAAAAATAATTAATGATGGCCAGTGTTAAAGTACTTCTCAAAATCTAAGGTTGTTTCACACAGTGTACATCAAATGAGCCCATGCTGAAAGAGCACAGTGTCGTTATCTGTGAAAGGAGAGAAATCAGCAAACTTTGAAGCAGTGGACATTCTGTGTGTATTAGGGGAGAGAGCAGTTTTTACATGCAGATGAGCAAATGTAAATTCCATTTACCGGGAATACAAAAAAATATCATAAAATATTACAATGAAGTGTTTATGAGGCATATGGGATAGTTTAGAGATATCAAAACATCAATATAGGTACTACAGTGTTGCAAAAAATATGTGCCACATAAAGTCCCAATAGCACTTTAAAAATAAAGGGGTGAATTTAACTTCATGGCAAAATCAGATGTTACTGTGCAGATAGAGACACCAAGTAATCAAGTTAGAAATTGGTCACTCTAAGAAACCAAACAATGCAAGGGATTTTATAACTTCAAAAGATAAAAAGAAGGCAATCAAACATGAATGCTAACCCAAGACAGTGGCTGAGGGCATCTGCCCAGATCATCACTGCTGTATCTTGGCGTAACTCCACTGAAGGCAATGGAGCTATGCTAATTTACACCAACTGAGGATCCAGACAGTCATATTTAAGACTTCAAGTGACATAACTTTTATTTTAGGGTATATATCAAAGGGTTTTGGCAAGTCTGACCAAACACAGAAAGTGCAAAAGACTGCACTTTTCATTTCCCTTTTAGCAACTGTATACTTTATGCAACTTCCCATGGGGATTGCCTCAGCACTTGGGATATACCACAGCATCATGTTGCAGATCTTTGCAGATCTGGATGGAATGAGCAGTTGGTTATGATCTGTTGATTTGAAGCAAAAATGATCAATGTCACAATGGGAGTTCGCACAATAGCCAAATTGTGCCAAAGAAAAGACCCTTGAACATGAGTAGATGCCAGGCTGAATGAGATTCATTAAGTAGAATACATTCAATGACAAGGAAGTATGATCAAACCCAAGGAAGGCAGAGGCAACTGTACAAATGGAAAGACTTCAAGACAGGAAGGTCTTAGTGAGATTCATTGGGCATGTTAACATAACTAAGCAAATTCATTGATTCTCTCAGAATAGCTTCTTAGGGATTGTACAGAATGGCACTGAAATGACTCACAAGAAAAGTTTTGAAAATTAAAACGAACTGTCAAATAAAACTTCAGACTGAAATATTTGGCGATTGGTGAAGACTTTAGGAGCTAAGGGCTCCTAAAAGGAGCTTCAAAACTGCCTGAGTTGTTTTTGCAGACACTGAATTCCACTTTCAAAGTTAGGCATATAGAACTTGCAAGGATGTGGATACTCAGTACTTAGTTTCCTTCTGAAAACAAAGTTTGGAGTTTTAAGTCACACAGATTATTTTGGAAAAAACTCTAATTCAGTGAACATTTATCTGAATTGTGACTCTTTCAGGTGATAGCTAACTGGTAAATGGCTTTTAATACTGATTTAAAATCCAAACACTAAAAAAAGTACAGCTCACAATCTTGTTTGTTTTACATAGTTCAGTACGTACAGAAAGAGACCATAAATTATACGGGTATTGTAAACGCCACTATGCAAACGAAGCCTCTAATTTCAGAGCATTTCATGGTATTGCAAATTAACTAAGGCCCTGATTCTGCAAGGTGCTTCATGCAAACAGTTTTGTGCCTGCATGGAACAGTTCACAGCATCAGAGGTAGGTACTGATATGCAGATGACTTTTAAGGAGCTTTTTAGAGAGAACATGCTTTTATGACTACTCTCAGTAATGAAAACAATGATAAAGGGTCTTAGGTAAACAGAACTCAAGTGTTTTCCATTTTGGAGACAAAAGTTGACAAACTTAAGTGAGAAAAATGGGATGACTCAACCTTTTCAGAGTCTGAATGAGTTATTCTAATAGAAAAAAGCCCAGTCACTTCCATATGTAAAACTTATTGCGACTACAGAGATGAGGTTGCTGCAGATGATGGGTTTCTATACAAAGGACATTATCATAACACCACACGACATGAGGTTGGAAATGCTAGGTATAACCTACAGTGCCCATTTGAGTATTGAGAAGTGCAGGAACAGAGCCCAAGGTGTTCTGTTCTGGCCAGGCATGCATGCTGCCATCAAAGATAAGGTATCCAAGTGGAAATCTGCAATAAATACAGGAAACAAAAATGCAAAAAAAACCCACTGAAACCACATGAGATTCCTGATTTCACTTGGCCCAAGGATCTAGTTNGAAGACAAACAACAGGGGCAAAAAAGTAATAATAAGAATGGAAATGGTTATTCCTCTTTTATAAGAGAATCAGTGAGTGAAAACTGTAGAATGTAGAAGAGGACAGATGTGATCTCAGTAGGAATAGGGAAAGGGAAGGGCAGGCGAGGAAAGGGAAAGTAAGCCAAGGCAAGGCAAGGCAAGGCAGGGTAAAGGATAATACTCCTGTGCAGATGAAGCAACAAATGTACATCCAGGTACCGAACATCAGAAACACCTCAAATGACAAACACAAAATGTAAGTGGAGAAATCACTTCACCAGCTAAACAGATCTCTATAGAAATAACTGGTTTGAGTACAGAAAAAGTGAGTGTACATTGGGAGATCTATCAAAAGCCAAAGAATATAGGTACCAATCAATCCCTGAGAATAATCTGGTTATATATCTGAAAAAATTAACTACTTCTGTGGTGTTTTACTGATACATCTTATGAATTTTTGTTTCTTCATTTTAATTCTGTATTTGGAGGAGGCTTATTTTTTTGACAGATGACTGAAGGAAGAAAATACTATTTTTTTGCCATAATATTTTATTTTATATATCCATCAGAACAAAAATAGCAAGTTTCTTCATTTAATTCTTCCCANCAAGGTGCTTCATGCAAACAGTTTTGTGCCTGCATGGAACAGTTCACAGCATCAGAGGTAGGTACTGATATGCAGATGACTTTTAAGGAGCTTTTTAGAGAGAACATGCTTTTATGACTACTCTCAGTAATGAAAACAATGATAGGTCTTAGGTAAACAGAACTCGAGTGTTTTCCATTTTGGAGACAAAAGTTGACAAACTTAAGTGAGAAAAATGGGATGACTCAACCTTATCAGAGTCTGAATGAGTTATTCTAATAGAAAAAAGCCCAGTCACTTCCATATGTAAAACTTATTGCGACTACAGAGATGAGGTTGCTGCAGATGATGGGTTTCTATACAAAGGACATTATCATAACACCACACGACATGAGGTTGGAAATGCTAGGTATAACCTACAGTGCCCATTTGAGTATTGAGAAGTGCAGGAACAGAGCCCAAGGTGTTCTGTTCTGGCCAGGCATGCATGCTGCCATCAAAGATAAGGTATCCAAGTGGAAATCTGCAATAAATACAGGAAACAAAAATGCAAAAAAAACCCACTGAAACCACATGAGATTCCTGATTTCACTTGGCCCAAGGATCTAGTTGAACCAAACGGGAAAGGTTCCTTATAGGTGAACTACTATTGGGGATCTATGTTCCTTGGTTTTGTTTTTAACAATTTAAATTAGTCTTACACACTAACTTGCAATTTAATAACACATTAAAGCCCGCAGTTTGTTTCACCATAACATTGCAGATAAGTTAATAATGCACTACAGTTTACAAATTACTCACTCTAGTAATTTTTAACATTATTCCAAATACATCATCCCTGGTCCTTGCAACCACATTTTGTAAATAAAAGTTACCTAAAACATCAAGGAACTTTTAAAAAGCATCTGTAGATTCAAAGGATACACACTTAACATCAAAGGAATATTTCATTGTAACACAAGATTACTTACTAGGCTCAACAACCTCAGTATTGAAGAACAACTGTAATGACAAATTTTAGTAAGTTTTCCATGCANAGGATAATACTCCTGTGCAGATGAAGCAACAAATGTACATCCAGGTACCGAACATCAGAAACACCTCAAATGACAAACACAAAATGTAAGTGGAGAAATCACTTCACCAGCTAAACAGATCTCTATAGAAATAACTGGTTTGAGTACAGAAAAAGTGAGTGTACATTGGGAGATCTATCAAAAGCCAAAGAATATAGGTACCAATCAATCCCTGAGAATAATCTGGTTATATATCTGAAAAAATTAACTACTTCTGTGGTGTTTTACTGATACATCTTATGAATTTTTGTTTCTTCATTTTAATTCTGTATTTGGAGGAGGCTTATTTTTTTGACAGATGACTGAAGGAAGAAAATACTATTTTTTTGCCATAATATTTTATTTTATATATCCATCAGAACAAAAATAGCAAGTTTCTTCATTTAATTCTTCCCATTTGCTGATCAGACTGCAGTAAAACTATACAAAGTGAGTATTAGACATTATATGAACATGGAAGAATTTCCCTATAAGATAAGGATTTCCTATCTATCTAGAAAATAATGTACTGCATGGAGTTGATCTTCTATAGGAGTTATGGTTAACAGCGAGAGCTTTGGTGAAGCTTACTTTTCCATACAAACTGAATAGAAGACACTGTTAGAAATGACACATCTGGGAACAGGGAGACAAAGATAAAAGAGAGAGTAGAGGGTGACCAGTAAGAATGTGGAAATTAGGGCAGAGTGACATGGAAAGAAGAAGGTGGAACAGAAATTTCAACTCTTCAGTGTGGAAAATATGCAAAAATAGACCGAGCTTCACAATTTGAGTTAAGAAGAGATGGAGTTAAGAAGAGATGTGCAAAAGTAAAGCTCTCAGGCTTCATTGTAGAGAGGAAAATGAAACTGTACTCCTCCCTTTAAATGCACTCCATAGTAAACTACCCAAAGATGTCTCCCAGGGAAAACAAGGATGTGCAAAATCTACACAGAGACACAGGTCCTTTGGGACCAAAGGACTGGGCATATTGCCACCATATGAGATAATCATCCAAACTTGGAGGCACCTGTTTGACCTGCAAATCTTTCTGAATTTCAGATTCTTTATTATAAACACTAACAGGATTTTCTGGCAGAAAACTGGCCCAAGGGAACAAGGATAAATGTTGACAATTTGATAGACAGTTCCACTGCAGACCAAGCTAATAGTTACCTACAGCCTTTGAAACACTATGATTATTTTTACATCAAAGTGGCACTAAGTAGAACTGAGTTTGTCATTTGCTGGGAGTCTCTGGTACCCAGGTTCCTTGGTTGTCGTGTTGATAGTACATTAAGTAGAAATGTTCTCAGTGATTATGCTGTATTTTCTCTAGGATTGGTTGACTGCTAATCAAAATGTGCCCTTTTAAAAATAGCAATTAATTATGGGTTTGTTTTATTTTAATTTAATTTTGAATAAGATTTAAAGTGCTTCAAATTGATGTAGTATTTATAATTCTACAATGGGATTAGAGGTTTCAAGTAAAGGTAACTGTTGGAAAATCTCCTATAATAATGAGTAAATAAAGAAAATTGATAAGAAAAAGCCCCCAAGGAAGATTAAAATGGATTCAATTTATGAGTATTTTATTGTTGGTAGCTGTCATTGGATAGGCTGTTAATTGCACTCCCACCATAGTTAAGTTTACTCATACATAAAGTGTCCCCAGGTCTCTGAAAATTTAGATGCCTTTCACCAAAATCTTAATGCTGGAAAAGTTTGAGTTCTTGCCAGATATTAATTTCTTCAGAGACCCTTAAAGCTGCTGACCTCTTTTTTGTGCCAGCAGCAGTAACTGAGAATTAAAACTGAAGATTGTTTTCTGTTGTTTGGAGATCATTGACCAGGCTGTGTAACTGCTTTGGTCTACTGATAGACTATGCACAAAGACTTCAGTTTTCCACCTGTGCTTTGGGAAAAGTGGAAGATCATACAATCTGCATGGTAAACTGAGCAAGAAGTCTTGCAGAAGATAAACATAAGTGGTAAGGAATAATACGCTGACTCTAGAAAAAATTAATTGAAACCTGCAACATTACTACACTGGAAGCCAGGAAATGTGAGTGATGAAATCTGGAGAACAGGTCTCATGAGGAGAGTCTGGGAGCTAGGGTTGTTTAGTCTGGAGAAAAGGAGGGTGTGGGGAGACCTACCTGCTCTCCACAACTCCTTGAAAGAATTTGGAGTGAGGTGGCTGTTGGTCTTTTCTCCCTAGCTACCAGTAAAACGATGACAGGAAATGGCTTCAGGTTGTACCGGGGAGATTTAGGTTGGATATTAGAAGAAACTTCTTCAATGAAAGGGCTCTCAAAGCCTGGAATAAGCTGGAAGGTGGTTGAATCCCCATCCCTGGAGGTGTTTAAAAGGAACAGCTATGTGGTGCTGAGGGACATGGTTTAGCAGCAGATGTGGTAGAGTAAGATAATGGTTGGACTCAATCTTAAAGACCTTTTCCAACTAGAACGATTCCATAATTCTATGATTCTGTGGACCCACAACTACCAAAAGACAATACAGTGAGCATAACTCTTGAGCAAAATCAGCTTTCCTCTAACTTTTTCAGCTTTTCTTATTATTTGGATTACGAATATTATCTGAAAGGTATTGTTCATTAGTATTGTTTGAAGTGTCTGATATTTTATAGTTTAGTTGAGGATTATAAAGAATCTGTATGTCAGCAAAATTCCAGTTAGGAAGCTGCATTATACATAACTTGTGTGTGTTTTACAATGCACACAAGATAATCACGGATTGGCAAAATGTGATATAAAAGCTTTACCAGCACATACATGATATTTGTTGCATAAACTATGCCTGGAAGAGCAAGAGATATATGAAATCCTTCCAAACTTTCTGGTACAGAAATATGATCCTTATGTTGCACTACCAATTCTTGTACTGCACTATCAATTATACTCTGTATCCCACATATTAAAGAAGTATATGCCAGAAATCTTACAGAGGTTGAAATCTTTATGGATGACTGGAAACGAATACATTGAAAACCAGAACGAGATGAAGAAGAGATTGGTAGAAACAGGACGGAAGGGATCTCTGCTTGGGACATAGGCAAAAGAATGTGTACATATTTTTCTCTACAGCCTGGGGCAGGAGCCAAAGTTACTGACTCCCACTTCTCATCCACTGGCAGCAAATATGTATGAAACACACCAGCAACATTCCCCATCTACCCCTGGCGTCAGTTCACGCAGAGCATTATACATTCCACTGCTGTTTGCTACCACAGTAGTTCAGGTGACCTATACAGTGGATATCAAAAGTTCCCATGCTAAGTGGTGGCCTGTCAGAGATCCAGTATGATTCTACATTATGGAATTTCTGCTTCTTTTCAGCTTGCTCTTTTTAAAAGCAAGGAAATTATACCCGCAGACCTTGCACACTGAAATATAACAGATGTAAATTAAGTATTTCACAGTTTAAAAATTCCCACATCAAAATCACTTGTGTAGCTTTGGTTTAGCTGGTTTGTGCATACATATTATCATTTACATGATCACATCTTCTTCCATCTTAGGCAGAGAACAAGAGCATAAATGAGAGCTGTATAAAGAATGCTGCCATCCATAGGACTCCTGCTTCCCTGCTTTCAAATGTATGTGAGAAATGTGAAGATGCTTTATTTCTTCCTCTGTACCAACTTCATCGGGATATAGAGATAGAGAACAATCAAAATATAAATGTGATGAAGGCAGGAGATGGGCTGATTAGACAGGGAGTTTGAGAGACAGAGCAATGGAGAAATAAATGATGAAGGAAAATAGGACAGAACAAACGGAACAAGTGGAAGCTGGGACTGACCAGAGTTTCAAACGAAGAGAAAGGATAGTGCCATGACTGTTCTGGAACACTAGGCTATGTCCTATTATTTTGGTAGAGTTTGTCCATTTTCACAAAGGGTCAGTCACTCATCACATAGAACTGCTGAACTCCCACATCTCCAAGCAAATTCAATGGGTACATGGCTTTGAACATATACACTTCTCTACAGTATGAAGAAGTCTGAGAAATTGAGCCCCAGATGTCTCAAACTGAGCATTCAAAATAATACCACCAAGTTTTCTGGCTTTAAAATGGGGATAATACCAAGCCTGACTTATTTCAGAGTATAACTGCAGGTGAAAATAAATTAATTCCTTTATAACCAAGGTAAATTAATTTGGAAATACTCAGATGCAGTGGTAATGATAAATGTGTGGGTGAATTAGTAGCTGTATCTTGAGAGTACAGTTTGAGAGAAGTACAGTGAATAACAGACAGGGCCACACATGGGATAATGAAGAAAACAGAAGAAATTCATTAGTTGCTTATGCAGTGGTTACTGTCTGCCATGTGCAACAAATTACTCTGCTATCCTACAGACACATGTATTATCAGAAGGTGAAGGACTGCTTTGTAAAATGAAAATGCAAAACAGAACTAAGTTTGTCTGCTTACATTTTTAACATTTAGTAACTTTTGAATTCACTCCAACAGAGCCTTGATGTGTTCAATAGGTATTACGACAACCGATAAGTAAAGAATTTAGCCTAAATGCTATGTAAATAATCAATTCTGAGCCTAAAAATGTAACTTTAAATATGAGTTAAGTTTGTTCTCTTGGCTTAAGCAAAGCTCGAAATTCTCTCTATCCAAAAATGCCATGAGATAGGAGTGGGGTCAAGTGGAAACTTTATAAAGGCTAAGAGCAGCGAAGTATGTGCTTAAAGTACCATTCATGCTGCCCCAAGAGTCTTATCTTCATTTGCTTATGAAATTAAGTTTCCTCAATCCATCACAATCAAAAAGCTAGGTCCAAACCTGAGTTTCTCTGGGGTTATACGTTCACATCTTACTCTGCTTGCATTTACATGTTTCCCCAGTATGATGTACATTCCTTCCCCTGGCATATCACATAGCCTTACAGCAGCATATACCAGCACAATCTAAACTGATGGTTTCCAAATGTAATTTTCAATTGAGTGTAAATTTCGTTATATTGCTGGCATCTAGTGACTACAGTAGCTAAGACTAGAGAGCAATCTTACCTCAGTAGCTTACTCATGCTTGCTTTATTATCTTTCCCATGCTTTACATCAAGGTTTGTGGAATGTACTAAACTCAGGAAATGCTGTTTAAGGCACTCATGTATGTGAAGACAGAATCCTGCTAAGCATGGCAGCATAAACTATCCATTCATTCTTTCCCTACCCAATCTCTCCCTGTTACTTGTGGATAATCTTCCATGTTAAACAACAGTACCAAATCAGGAGCACCACTATATCATATCACTAACAAAATGCTATAGTTCCTCTACATAGAGAGCTGCAGTTAAGCATATGGTGCAGAAAGACAGATCAAAGCTAAGTCTCACCATTCTCTAACTTTCATTGCTCACAATTGTCACTCCAAAGAACTGAAAGGAATTGTAAAGAATGCATTTTAAGTAGGACAATAACTAAGGAAACACTAAAAACCACAGTCAAATGAGGAAATGCATTAAGTTGTTAACAGTGATACAAACCTGGGGAAAAATATGCAAGCGTTAGGGAAAAACAAATTGCTTTCCCTCTAATTTATGTCTGAGAAACTCCAGCACTTGACTGGTTGTGCAATCAGAAGTATTTCATCAGGCTAATGGCATAAGAATTTTCTGTTCTAACTAGCAAACTCAAATGTTCAGGACAAAAAAGGGAACAGGAATTCAAATATTTAGATGAAATTCCAGCAGTTCTGATTTTTGAACCTAATAAACACATGTAAAGGAAAACTGTCAGCAGACTCATGTATAAGGCCAGCCTATATGGGAATTTCTAGTGACTTCAATGCAGGTTCCAAAAAGGATCATACTCTTCTGCAGCAGCTCTCCAGACAGTGTTTCTAATTTCTGATACAAATACACACAATTTGCGGTCAAATAAGTGTTTATAAAGAAAATATTTGTTCTTTATATCTTACTTGAGTTCTTGTGAGCTTGTGGCCAGCATACTTCGAATGCTTTTGTCAGCCAAGGGACAGCCAGATAAACTGTAAGACATGGCAGGATATACAAGTAAGTTAATCTTCTCATTACCTGAACAATTCCAAACAAACACAACATAAAAATTAAAAAGTAAAAGTTTGTAATGCAGAAAAGCGATGGGGCAAGTGCTGTAATATTGAATTCTGTAATATAGTTAACCCTCTGAATATATTTAGTTATCAACATTACTTCCAAAATTACATACTGCAAATGTTCTTGTTTGTTTGTTTGTTTCGCTAAGAACTAGGAAAATGTAACAAATAAAAGTATTTCAGATTCCTGGGTTAACTACTTAAATGCTTAAGGATAGTTTGGAAATTTTAGTAATCTATTTAAAAATAAAAGACGTTTATACAACACACAAATTAGCATGCTTTTAAGATCAACATATATTACTCAAAGGGTTAACACATAGTTCAACGTTTTACTTTGACAGCATTGTTGAGGTAAGCTGAAAACAATAAATTGAAAAGACAGAATCCACCATGAAAAAAATGAAGTCACACCTTCTATGTGAGGCGTAATTACCAGTCACATGACCACTCCCATCACACCCTGGTGTTGGACATCTGCCACCAAACAAAAACAAAAACAGCCAAAATAGTAAGTATGTTTAAAAAAAATAGGCTTTTAAAAGTTTCATTGTTTCCAGTTTAGCTGCAATGACTGCAAGGGGTTTTTAAGCATCCTAATCGAAAAGCTGCAAAATGAACAGGTTTAAATGAAAATGGCTCAATACAATATAGCATCATTAAGAACAAGCAAATACACATTAGCTTATCACTTTACTTAACTGGCAGTTCGAAACATTTATATGCTGCAAATGTTGCATGCTCATACTGCAAGGCATATATGTACTCGTTTGTTTAAAAAAAGACAAAGAGAGAGAGAAGGTTAAAAGGAGAAAAATAATTTCACCTCACATTATGCTTACGTTATTAAATCCTTTTTGCTCTCTTTGCATTGAGGGTATTTAGGTTTGGGGCTTGGGATTGTAACTTCACCAGGATACCTTCTTTCTTCAAGCGCCTCTTGGAAAGGATCCAAATCTTCTGGCTACAGGCAAATATACACATTAGCTTCAGCTAGGTGAAGTTACAACTGACACAAAATAATGCAAATCATAGAATAAGAGAAGGTACTGGGTTGGAAAGGGCCTTTACAGGCCATCTAATCCAACCCCCTGCAATAAGTAGGAACATCTCCAGCTACATCAAGTTGCTCAGAGACTTATCACACTCGACCTTGAATGTCTCCAGGGATGGGGCCTCCACCACCTCCCTATGCAACCTGTTCCAGTGTTCCACCGCCCTCACAGTACGGAACTTTTTTCTAATGTCCAGTCTAAATCTACTCTTCTCTAGTTTAAGACCATTGTCCCTTGTCCTAGTGCTACATGCCCTTCATTATCCTATTCTGCCAGAGAAAACTCACAAAATTATTTGGAATTCTTTCACCTACTGAACCTTTAAATAATACTTGGACACTTTGGATATTTGGATAATTTAGACATTTTTAAGTAGTACTTGGATATTTGCACACATAGATATTTTGGATACTTAATATTAGGGATATTTCGGTATTTAGGTATTTTTGGCTATTTAAAATATTTGGATACTTTAGATGCTCTATGGTATGTGGAATTAGAGTTTATTTAACTAGAAAAAAATATAAAAAGCAAAAGAAAGCTTTATCTACAACTGTCCTATCATTTTGCTTTAAAAGAATCGGTATTTTTTTCCTAAAGTCATTGGAAAACACGGCAATGAAGAAAAAGTATATGAAGAAATGTATAAATCTATTAAATAATGTTTTTAATGGTTTAGGACATCTCAAGACGAAACAGGAGCAATCTTAACAGCTACACACGGAATCTCAATCTAGAGTAAACCTCAATGGATCTGTCTGGCAAAATGGAATGATGCAATTTAAAATAAACATCACTGACGTGTTCAGAAATGCACAAAATTCTATTTCAGGGATGAAGTAGCTGAATGCATTGATTTAGTGATTCCTGAAGATGGTGCCATAAACACTGCAGGAGAAACAGGGAGTTCTGCCTGTTCCAAAGAACTTGCTATACTGTCTGGTTTACCACACATTTCCTCGGTAGGAACCACACATTTCCTAACTTCAGTGAAATTAATAACATTCCTGTAGTCAACACCATAACTAAAATGCATTTTGTATTTAATGAAAATGCCACTTGGTTATATAGAATCATAGAACTGTTTCAGTTGGAAAAGATGTCTAAATTAATCAAGTCCGGCCACCAACCCAAGATCACCACGATCATCAAAACCTCTTCCAAAATGCCATGTTTACATGCTTTTTTAAGACCTCCAGCTCTCTGGGCAATCTATTCCAAAGCCTGACCACCCTTCCAATAAAGAAATATATGTTTCAAAGTTGCTGAAAACACTTTTATGGCTTAATTAAAATTAATTTTAAAAAAATCGAGATGTGTGGCACAGAAATTATTAGTCTAATTTTCTGTTACAAACAAACAAACCACAAAACCCAGCAAACAATCTCTAGAAGTCTCTAACCAGCTAAAGTGCATTGGGTGCAGGGTTCTGAACTGCGCAGTGGATGGATAAGGACTAAAACACAATGAACAAAAGCAGTGTCATCAAATCTTGTCAGGAGACCTCTTCAGTGTCTTGGCTATCCTAAGTTTTGCAAAGTAAAATTCACTAACATATTTTCTTTATTTGTCTCTTCTGTTTAAAAGGGGTTTGGCTTTGTCTTGGTATTATGAATTGAATAGTAGCACTGATTTCTAATATCCCTTCTTTAATTCTTAAAAGGAAGTAGTTCATTAATACAGGCCCTTTCACACACATACAGCTATCAGGAGCATGGAAGTAATCTAGAAGAAGATTAGCTGAAACAGTTTAAAGCTTAAATTATACTCTGCTGCTTTTGTTTAAATTGATTTCCACGTAATACATGCTTTCAAATACTCAGCACATCATTTATGGTTTTCAAATTCAGGATAATATCGTGTCTTGAGAGCTGATTACCCCAGTATTGCACAGTTATGTCAACTTGCTTATACAGAGTAATGCAATCTGGATATAGCAAAACATCTTTACTGCAGAAAATATTTGTTAACAAGATGATACTGTTAGAAAACATGATTCATATTCATGGTTCAAATGTTGTCTTATGGAACTTAGTCACAGATCAAATGTGTGCCAGCATGATATACTCCTAAAGATTAACCAGCAGGAAGTCCTTTTGTGATAGAAATCCACCATTTTTATCACATATTAGTTTTGTTTCCTCTTTCCTTCTAAATTTCAGAAATGTAACGAGTTAGCAAAATTAGATCATGACAAGAACTAATAGATGAAACAGACATACATTAATCTCTTTGGAATCATCTTCATCTATCCTACTGGGCTTCATTTTAGTGTAGTCCACTGGCAAGTCCCAGCAGTCCCCCTCATTCAGCTGGTAACACCGGTTATTCATCACGGCTTGCCGCTGCGGGGACATTGGCTCCAGTGGTGTCAAAATGGTACAGCAACCATCTCGCTGCCTCTGCTTGTTCATGCTCAGATCCAATGTCCCATTTTCGTCGACTTCCATATCAGGATTCTGCCAAAATAAGAAAGATATCGTTAATTCAGCTTCACACCAGCAAACTGTTACCTCTTCTGGAATGCCTAGAAGAATGATAAAATGCTTTTCCATCCTGTATAAATTGTAAGCATTGAGCCCCCTCCCACACATAGCATGATGCTGTTACACAACATTAATGCTGTTAAAGTAGATTTTTTTCCTGAATGGCTAATCTGATGTTTGGAGGAAGAGGAGAGAGTCTCCATTACACCTCCTGCCACCCAGCACACAGGTACAAAATTTGGAACAAAAAAGGAAAAATCTCTAAAGGTATTTTCTTGTTTATGTTCCTGATTTATTCTGTGACAGGTGAATATCTCTGAGCTAACATCTGCATAATTCTTGTTTCCAGTCCTGACACCTGTCTGGATGATTAGAGTAATAAAAAACAGCTAGCATCAAATAATTTTTTGTTTCATTGTTTATTTAACATTAACAATAAGAAAATTGAGCAGGGAGGTAGGGCACCCAAACGAGTCCTTTTGGACACCATTTGCCAATGAGTAAAGGCATTCAAATTGTACAGTTCCTTCCACACAGATGTAAATATATTAAGACTTCGTATATCTATCTTTTTGCTACATAAATTTAGGTAGCAGAATAGTTGCAGTTGTGTCAGTTTCTACAGAGGTTCTGTGAAAAATAGGGTCAGTATGGGCTCTGACTTCATCTTTTATACATAGAAACAAGGGTTGTCTAGCATGGTAGATGAGGAGAAGATACTATCTTATTAAGATAAGGTATCTTGAAATGAAGACAAGTTAAAAAAACAAACAAACAAAGGACAGGTAAAACAAAAGTGCCCACAGAGAATCCCTCATCTTTTTAAAAATAGAACACTCCACCAGAAATTTGGTTTCAAAACTGATGTGGATGCCACTGACTCCTCATGTCTAGTGACTTCCTTCCCTGTTGAGTAACAACAGAGCTGCAGGAAAGCACTGGGAATGCAAATCTCTCTCTGAATTAGTGCATGTTGTCAGAGCATATATCTAATTGCTGCTATCCTGCTAATTTAATTCAGAAAATACTTGTTTATCTCCTCAGATGCAATCCTTCAGACTCATAATAGGGTGACGCATTAGGAGAGAGGCCCTTTCTGGGTTCGATACAGAAGATTTTTAGCATTTTATTCCAGCTTTTTTTCCATTATGCTGATATGGAGAACAACTGCATTTACTTACATGCCAGGAAAAGCTTTCCTTCTTCAACAGCATTAAATAAATTTATATAAAAACTCAGTATCTGAAAACAAAGCCATCAGCCATTCTGGCTTAAATCACGGTTATCACTGATACCTTCTGCTACAGGTTTAGTTTGTTATGAATGATCACAGGGCTTTTCAGGATGAGAGGAAGAAAATCTTTGCCTGTATGTAGAAGAGCAGAACATGTCTGCCAGCTCAAAAGCTCTTTTATAAGCACAATAAAAATGTTTCCCCTGCACAGCATCTGCCCACTCAGCCATCTAGTGGTCTCCTATAGGTAGCATTGTACAGTTTGCTGGTACATCTTACATATTCATTTCTTAAGAGCTTTACGAGTCAAAACTTAGAATTTGATAATAAAAAAAAAATATTCTGCTAAATCTTTAATGGATGTTAACAGTAAGGTGATTTTCTTAATATAGAAAACTTAATTACAAAGGTTTTTATTTATATCTGTATAACCATTTCATAATATACTGAGACTCTGTGAGCATACAGAACATTAGTGACCCTGCACAACTGTGAAGCACATTTAATGTCACCTGCATTGGAGGTTCTGCTCATTTCAAATGTATTATGCAGTGACTGTACTATCACAGACAGGAGAGAAATTATAACATACAAATACCATAGATCTCTTTGTAGATCTTACAACCTTAGGTCCCATTTGTGACTTGTAAATGAAAATACATCATTAAATTTTAATCCTTTCACAAAACCTATGAATCAGACTATGTTTAGCAAAAACAAAAACAAACAAACAAAAAAACCCAGCAGTGCAATTAAAACCTCTTGAGCATTCCAAACATATTTCATAATTATAGATCTCACCAGTAAGAGACAAATTAAAGAAGGAGTACATGCTATCACTATCAGCAGTTTATACACCAACCAGGATTCCCCGAGATACTTGTGAGCAGTTTGCATTTTTTTTTCCTCCCTGCTTTAGCAGAGCCATCAGATTATGTTAATTTTGAGGAAAAGTAAGAAGAAAAAAAGAAAAAAAAATGTACTAAAGCTATTCTTCCATTTATCAGGGCCACAGAGCAAGTGCAGTAAAGAGAAATCTTCATTAACAAACAGAATTACTCATTTTTTACCCTTGCACAGAGATCCTGAGGCTTAGTGGAGAGGTTCTGAGGCATCTCCCTGCAGCGAGTGGAGAGATTCAAAATAGCAGTAGCAGCCATGTGCGCTGCCTCCATGTCATGAGTATAGTCAAAGCTGCTCTTGCTGCAGGTACTGCTGGCACTGCTGCCTCCACCACAACTCATATTGCTGCTGCTGCTAGGGGCATAACTGCTTGTTGTGCTGCTGGTTGGACTGGAATTCTTACAGTAGCGTTTAGCTGTGGGAAGAAATATGACAAGGATGACTCAAAAGAAGGAGCATTCTGCATAAGTGAAGAGAAAAACAAACTGCTGGAGGTGAAATTTATAATGAGCAACAGTAACCAATGCCAAAAAAAAAAAAAAATTAAAAAAGCTTGCAGTAAGAATGATGGCTGTATTTCTTGATTTCTGTTTGTGACTGTTATATGCTATGTGTGTGAGTTTGCATGAAATAACTGCCTGTAAAAATCTGTATGATGTGATTATGAATCGTGCTGACAAACAGGCTGGATTTAAAAAAAACAATAAAAACACAGAAACACTGCTTTTACTCCACATGTATAGTCAGACAGAAGCTGGTTCACTCGTTTTTATTAATGAGGAGCAATATAACATAATGGGACTTTATGTATTTACATGAGAAAACTGTTAATTTTAGGTCTAGACTTCACAGAGATGCTAGAGATCAAGCCCACTATAAGGCTGATGGGCTTGGTCTCTGGGCCCAGAGACATGCTACTCATGTCCTCAAACATCCCAGACTTCCTAAAGGGTTTCTTCCTCCTACATCATAGGCAAATGTTATGACACTGGCCATCAGAAAGGTGAGGAACATGTTGGAAGAAGAAAGGCAGTGGTCACGTGTGTGTTTTACCATGGCTTGCACAAAGGCAGAAGCAGTGGCTGTATAAATGGAAACAGAGAGAAGTGAAATGTCCCCATCTTAAAACAACCTGAGTATCTACAGACCTTCATAAAACCAGTAAGGACCAAAAGACACCTCTTCCTGCTCACAATGAGGATCGACAGAAGTCATGAGCAGTCACAGAAGAGCTAAGGCACTGACAAAGCTCAGGTCCAGCCTGTCTAAATACAATACAGAACTATTGCTGCCTTTAAGAAATGCTTTTTGCAGCCAAAGGTATTTCAGTAATAATGGAAAACAGCCCTATTAGCCCATTTACTTCTCCAGCCCTCTTCCCCAACAAACTGTTTTTAAAGTGTTTTTTTATATAAAAGGCAAGAAAGTGTGAGCTCATCTCCTACATCTAAAAGTTTATGTATTTTCATTAAAAAAAAAATAATAAAAGCCAAAGTCAGAGGATAAATACATGCATATTACAGCATTCCTTAAGATGGAAATGTACACTGCAGAGATCATACCTTATAGCACAGTATAACAATAACCAACTAGCATGCTGATTAGGGAGCTATACAAAAAAGGTCAGACCCCAGCTACAGCTCCTCTGCAATGGGCTCCATTGAAATGCCAGACTCCAGGTGTATTTGTCTGAGCAGACTTACATATAATAATCTGCTTCCATAAGCACAGTCTATTTGTGAACCAAAGGCTGCTTTGGTTCAAAAGAAGAATCTGAAAGCAAAATATCTCTGCTAGAGCTTATGTCACCCTCCTTTCTCTAAAAAAATGGGGAAAAAAATAATGGCGGTGTTATTTTTACTGTAAAGGAAATAGCATTTCACTTAATTCATAACAGATGGAGTTTTCTCAGGAAAGCCACATAATGCACAGGGTGTGATTTTTTTTTTTTAATTTAAGTGAAGTGAATGCTAAACATTCATCACATTTCTCTGTTTTGAACACATAGTAGCACTACTCTAGCAGGGTATCCACTAATAATAAATCTGTGAACTATTTCTCACAGTTTCATTATTAATATAGTCTGTGGTGGTCATTAAAAATTCAGCATTTACCCATTGTTACTTTGTAACAATATCCAAGACACACGAGAATTTTCCTATAGTTATGAGAGGAAATGATTGAATAATTCAGCCTCTACTGAATCAAGCACCCTCTACCACTGAACATTTAACATTAGAAATATCTTTCAAAATTCATATGAACAAAGATTTCAGTCACTTGCAAAAAAAAAAAAAAAAAAGAAAAAAGTTAGTCTTGTTATAGCAGGTCACAATTAGACAGACATAAGAGACATACTACATGGGAAATTATATACATGTATATGAGAATGTGTGCTAAAGAAAGAGAAAGAAGGAGGCAGCTTTACACGCAGGACTATCGGAAACTCATGCAGGCTCTGATATGGACTCCTCTGTGGCCTTGGTTAAACTACATTACCCCTTAAATTCATTTTCCTTGGAAATAGAAAATTTTCTAAAATGTAGTTGTGTTGTGATTCACTTGCAAAACACTTTGAATATGTAAAGTGCTCTAAGCATTCTACACCATCATTAGCTTTTACATTATCAATAATTTAAGTGAAACTCACTTACAGAGAACTGGCCATGGTTATTTTACCTTTGCTGTATCCTACATTTTAAGATAAGTTACATAATCCAGACTCTTCATTTGACATTAGTTTTCCAGGAGAAACAAAGACCATCAACTTACAACGAACTAAATCAAGCTGATCACTAAAGAAGGAAAAGCTGCATTGTTTTAATATTCAGACTGATGCATTCCCCATCCCTAGAGTACCATCTTTTGGAAGATTTGCAGTCCACTTACTTTCACCCAAGTGAAATCATATCTGGAGTACACCTTTCCCATTAAAAAACAGACACAAACCTAAGCCAAACTGGCCTCCCATCAGACATGCCTAGGGGCTGATTACTAAGAACCCCTCACGGTCTACAGGCTTCTCTTGCTATTTAACAAAGGCATGTGAGAGATCCCAACAACATAAAGGACCGAAGGAAGAAATCTGAAGTGGAATTAAATTCTGCTCAGGCACCTTTGTCCCTAGTATTGAATGTCTTATGTACATTAATTATAGTTTCAATGCTTTTCCTGACTTGCACAATAGCAGATTCATCTCATCCAGCTTCAGATATCTGACCTAGTCATTATAGTCTTCCCATACAGGCAGTAGAAAGAACTAGGAATTTTCAGGCATTGATTCACCTGACCATTTTTAACAAGTACTTCAGAAGGAGATGAATTTGGTACAAACTAGAAGACAGGAGGTCTGACTTAAATGTAAGGAAAACTGTCTTCACTCTGAGGGTGCCAGAGGAACTGGACCAGGCTGCCCAGAGAGGTTGCAGAGTCTCCATCTCTGAAGATTTTCAGAACTTGCCTGGATGTGTTCCTGTGCAACCTGTTCTAGGTGAGCCTGCTTTAGATCTGCAGAGGTCTCTTCCATCCCCTATCATTATGTGATCCCCATTCCTGATATTTTCTCAGTGCTTTGATGGAAGGACCCAGGACTGCTGGTGGAATGAGAGAAGCTCTTGCTATCACTTGAGTAACTGAAAAATTTGCCTCCTTTGCCTGCTGTGTCTAGCTGGTCCTATCTCTACTTCTGTATACCATCAGCCTAACATCCAATACACAATGAAACTGATTTAAAATGAAAACCAAGCCCACAAACACAAGATTTCTCAAGGATTATCACAGCATCCTACCCCACAACATAAAGTATCCACTTCCTGTTTGTTATTCACTAAAGTTTACTGGGGAAAAAAAAAAAAAACAAAACAACAAAATAATCCAAAGGAGCTATTTATGTTCATGTCGCTCACAACCATACACTTAATTAACATACAATCCCCTTCTCTGATGATGAAAATACAGTGCTAGCCTACAATTAAAAAAGGATTGAGACATAAAGTTAGTCATTTTTCATATCCTTAGACTATTTGTTTCACCTTAAAATGTACTCAGAAAAACTACAAATCTTTTTACTTGCAAGTTCTTCCCCCATCTTAGGCTTACTTGCAGGTTTTCCAAGACTTCTCACAACGAAATCTACTTTTACATAAGTGTTGTTTTGCTGACATTCACAATAAGTGGACACTCTGTGTCTCCATAATGACTTTAGCAACGAGAATATATTTTTTTTATATACAAATATGAAATCACCTAAAATACTGCCAAGTTTCTTGAGGAAAAATGTACCTTTTTTAAATTAAGAGACTCTTCCTGAAATTTCCTTCACATTCACTTATATACAACAACTGCCAGCAAAATCCTTGTTCCATTGAAAACTAGTGCCAAAAGTGGTATTGACTGCAGTGTATACATGATTTAATGTCATTGTTTTATGACTGTAGCTGACTTTCCTGAGGAATTTCCACATCCTTTGCCAGTTTAATTCAAATATGATGGAGTGTTTATGGAATATCAGAGAAGTTTGACAAAAATCACTGACAGGGAACAAAGGAAATCTCAAGGTAGGTCCCATCTCTAGGACCACATTGGCATGCCTGTCTAGCCAAACAGCACACACATCACTTGGAATCAGGTACACTGTGTGCCACCTCCTGCAGAGCCCAGGATATGGAACAATTCCACAGGGAATTAGCTTTCATTTGGCAAACAACCTTCTTCGCTCTTCTGAGTACACAAGAACCATGTATAGTCACTATACTGTCATGAATTACATGTACATGAATTACATGGCTTACATTATTGAACACTGAAGCAATCTCATCTGAATTTTAACCTCCAAGTAAAATTCCTATTTACATCCAGAGAAGATGAAGTGTGCATAAAGACAGTGACCAATATCAACCTCACATTGCAACATTTAAGGCCATCGATAAACTTGGATATTTTCAGGTTCTTGTGATATGAAAGAACAAGTAGAGTTTGTAATTACTTGTTGAAAAAGGCTTTTAAATGTGAAAAATCTATATCAGTTATTTGTCAGTAATTCAATCTGAAAATATGCATGTCCATGGGATCCCCAGTAATACTCTGACATATATAAATAACAACAGCTAATACTTTGTTTAACTTATACTGATGTACACTCATTAGCTTACTAAGCATAGTTAGAGTTAGTGCTTTACCTTTGTTACTGTTCAAGCCTATTCTGGTATAGGCAAACAGGACGAGTGTAAGAGAGATGAAAAAGGGGTACTTTTACTCAAAAATACGTTCTCTTTCACTACCATTTTCTTTCCTCCTATAGTACAGGGACATACCTGTTGATTCTATGAAACAGCAAAATACCCAAAATAGCAGAAATATGAAGGCAATTGCTGTAGCAATTTTCTCTTTCTCCACTCACCTACATTTGAGTGTCAAATCTGTGTCAAGCAGCACATGGAAACCACAATAAATTGTTATATATAGTATGTTTATTTCTGTTTTCCTAAACTAAAATCTGATACCTGCCTGAAGTTTCCTATGGTAGCCTGAGAGTAAAAGCAAGTATTTTAGCACAACAACACCAAAAAAAAAAAATCCCAACCCTGTTACCATAAAAAATAATATAAAAATAAAAGACAACCGAAGTTGAAAGCAGTGAGGTTTACATGTATAGCATCATAAAATCATTAAGGTTGGAAAAGACCTCTAAGATCATCAAGTCCAACCACCAACCCAACATCACCATGCCCACTAAACCATGTCTTGAAGCACCATGTCTGTAAGTTTTTTTATAGCACCTCCAGGGATGGTGACCCCCACCACCTACATGGGCAGCCTGTTCCAGTATCTGGCCACTCTTCAGTAAATAAATGTTTCCTAATATCCAATGTGTGTGTGTGTGTATATATATNGTATTGCTGTGGAAAATTCCTGATGTCCTCAAGAGCAACATTGTAAATCCGTATTCATTTTTATCCTGTAGTTCATTCTTCTACAATAATAAAAATCCTCTTGCCTAACAGATGCCATCCATCATGTTCTCCTGACCTGAAACCACTTCCAGCCTACTCCTGAACATGTTACTTCTGGTTGGTTTTCCAGAGAATTCAACAAGTGTATTCATGAGGACGAAATGAGCAGAAATGCCTCATTAATTTCTCAGTGATTTCTGAAGTGAAGGGGAACCATATCACTACAGAGCAAGTATATTATCTCTTTATGGGTTACCTGAAGTACCATACAGAAGTGAGAGTCCTAACATGACCCTTTTGGCCAGGTCTCCCAGCTAACACACAAGGACTAATTCTCTCACTTTGCTTTTATTGCCATCTCAACACACCCCAGAAGCTTAATAGCTAGAGATGTTCTTTTGCCAGGGCAACAAACCTGAAGCAAGCACCATATAAAACAACTCTTTTTTAAAAGGCCTTTAAAATAACTTACACATGACAGCATTCCTCATAATACTATATGAAGATGAAAACATGTCTTATTTGTATGATGTTTACATACACAACAACATGATTAACTGCAAACTTGTCTCTCATGTATAAGAGTGTGCACCTCCTACCATCATATCCTTTGGGGGATATATCCCTGGATTGCACCTTGGGAGCTATGGCTCTCTTGCCATAGGCATGGTTGTCATAACTGTTATATTCAAACGTAGTCTTAGAGTATTTCTCTAGTTCCTTGGCCAAGTTGGAGCGGGGTGTGGTGGTGGGGACATTGTTTCTGTAGCCATACTGAGGGATCTCCAATTGCTTAACAAAGCACATGGGCCTAGAAATTAAAGATATGTAAAGTTTGTTAGATGCAGTTCAGTTTATTGTGTCTGTGCATAATTTATAGTGCAGATTAGAAAATCTTAGTTATTTCTTGTACTCAAGAGACAGCAATATATTATTGCATTTGCTTAGTTTGGTTATTTTCAGCAGACAAACAATATATATTTTCTTGAACAATGCCTAGACAAAATAAATTTTAATACCATTACATGTAGCCTGTAGCTAAAAGTATTTGAAAATTCTGTTTCAAAGTATTTCAGGGTTTCTGTTTCTCCATGTAATTGTGTCACTTTGCAAACATTTTCTCTTTTGGGAGGCAAATTGAAGAGGGGCAATCAGACTGACAGAAGACATTTGGACAAATTCTTTTTATGTCAAAAAGTAAAAATAGCACTGGAACCTCCACTTAATTGATGGAGTTTCCTCTGCATTTCTTTCAACAGCCTTGTGTGCTAATTTCCTGTATGCTTTCCAAAGGAGCTTCATCCCTCTATGACAAATCCGTGTTCATCATGAGAAATATACAGGCGAGTGCCATGATCTCTGTTAACTTTGAGCTGCTGCCTCACAGGTCCTGCTCACTCCTAAATGCAAGGTTCTGGCAGGAGCTGTGATTCCTGACACATAGGTAGACGCCTCAAGGGAGGGCCTGAAAATTAACACAGGATAAACTATATCAGCTAAATTTCTCTTTCATTTGAGATCAGGGAGGATAGTCAGGGAAAGTCTTGACAGATTTCATTCAACCATCAGAGAAACTTGTGAAATCTCAGTGAAGAATGCTGTAGTGAACTCCACTGTTCCGCTGTCTTGTGCATGTGGACACAGGAGGCATCAGCTCTCAAAGCAGGTACGGGAAGGTCAAATCCTGCAAGCCTTACCTATGTAAGAAAGTGTTCTATGACTGGGTCATAGAGAGCACTTGCTACACAGTGGTGCATGTCTACCTACTGTGTTAGCAGGAGATAAAGACGATGAACAGCACTTCTGAAGTGCTTCTTCTAGAATCAAGAATCACAGAACCGAGGGGTTTTTTTTTTCAGTTTTAGTTTTGGTTTGTTTGTTTTTTTTTTTTTTTTAACTGCATTTATAATGAAAGGAAATGGAAGGAACATTCCTAGGAACATAAATTCCATCAAGACCAGAAGTATCATCATGCTGACTGACAAAATGGAATGTGATAAATAGTAAGAAATAGGTTTTGAATATTATGTTTTTTCTGAATGAATTCATTTTCATAGAATTTAGGCAGGGTATTTATGTAAAGATCACCCAAGAAATCATATTAGTCACACTATTTCCTTTGATTTATGTATGCTCGTTCCTTTAGACACTTTTTCTCTCAAAAAATATAGTAGGCATACTTATACAATGAGCTGATATGAATAACATTTTGATCCTGTCTCAAGATAATCTATATTTAGTTTAAAAAAAAGATGCCGTTCAGATCCTGTACAGTCAATTCAAATAAGAAATCCTGTGGAACAGAAGTCCTATGAATTTGATTTCTTTTTAAGTAATAAATTTTAAATGCAGGTGGGATGGAAACTGGGATGAAGACAAATATCCAAGATGTACTCTTAGAACATCTCTGTCTGCCCATCAGTTGCCTGCATGCAAATGTTATAAACATCTCCCAAGTTCTTAATCTTGAATACTTCATTGACTTAAAGATAAAAAAGGAAGCAGGAGACAAGATGAAAGCATTAATTATCTGAGTTGCCTATAAAGTCTGAAACATGGGGAAGGCTCATGAGCAAATTTAAGATTGCAGGAAATCTTTCTAGGGACTTTACCAGCAAATAGGATGCTGCTTTTGAGCAGTTGTCTTCTTTGTATGGCATCTGACTTGAGATCCCTGGTAAAAGACGCTGTATTTTTGATCTGTCTTTTTTCCATCAAGTGACAAACTGTATTATTCTCTCAAAAGGTGATTTTTATTAATAGAATTTGAAGAACCCTTCTCTAAGGAAACTCTCTGGAATGATGTGTGAAAAAATGCACAATTTCAATTAGTTGCTGTTTTGATAAAGCCGATCAAAAACCATCTGAGGAGGGAAAATAACATCCACAGACATGACAAAAAAATGTTCTGCAGATGTGAACAATAATTGTATGTTCTTAGCTCTACAGAAAGACTAAAAAGGCCATCAAGATTAGACGAAGTTTAAGAGAACATTCTAAGAGAATATTCAAAGAAAAATGTTGATAATACAGTAGAAAACTTCCATTTTAAGCAGCCCTATCAGATTTTTAAATCTAGAAGACAGCTAAATACTAAGAAACCTATGGGGTAAGTAGGAAATTCTGGGAACTAAAGCTGCGGCAATTCCTCAACGCTCTTTGAGGCAGTTGGGAGGGAAATGCTTATCCCAGCCCACAGATAATCACAGTATCCATGGAGAAATTCTGCAGCTCTTGGGGCATCTTCAGCATAAGGCTGGAACAATCATGCAGAAGTCAAGTTCCTTTACATGTATCCTTCACACTTCAGCTCTTGAGAAACAGTATTTTTCCACCTAGATATCTCAAAAGAGGAGACAACAGCAGAAAGCTGCATACAGCTTTGGGTAAATGCAGATCCTATGTGGATGAAGATAAGGGGTATAATGATGTTCCATTGGTTCAGGGTCCTTCCCACACAAAAAATTAGGACATTTTTTTTCTGCTTCTATCCTTCCTCGTAGCAAGTAGGGAAACAGAGACAAAGAACTAAGCCTGACCTTAGTTTGGAGTCTAAGCTATACCTGGCATTTTTTCCAAGTGTCCTGCCAAAAAGGTGTGCTATCAGTTTGGTAATGCAAATAGGGCTTCTGGTTTAGTTTAAACTGATATTTACTAGTAAAAGCCTGCTGAAAAAACCAAGACTTACCGGTAAATATTAGTTTATTCCCAAAAGATACCAACTTTTTTCACACTGTTCTTAGACTTTGCACTCCAGCAGTCATCTTTACACCAAACAATGCCTAAGACAAAAATGAGCTTTTCAGCTTTACATGTATTTGCCAAAATAATTACCAAACCCCCCCCATGTAGACTGAGTGGGAAATATACACTGTGAGAATTGGATCCAGAAGCCCTAATTCTAGCTGTTCTTTAAAGGAGATATATATGTATATACAACGTATATAAATTCTCAGATTAGGTGAATGTGTGATGAATTCTGCATAATAATAAGTATTATAGTGATTTCTAATACCTTAAAACCCGATCTGATGCCTGGTTTGATTTTGACACATCACAGTTCTGATGCTTCTCTTGAGCTTTAGCCAGTTTCTCTGCTGCAGCAATAGGACATCCAGAGAGGCTGCAATTACAGAAAGGAAATTTAATTGTCTTGTCCTGTGTAGTTTCACATTATAGCACTGATCCAATTACTCCTTCTCCTCCTTAGACAGCATTAGGAAGAATCTGAAGGAAAAGAGTTTCCAAAAGCTTTTTGGTCATATCAATTTTCTCTAGAATAGACTTCCTTTCTTCTACTTTCCAAGTTGCATGGTAGATTTTACATCTGCTTTGCTTCTCTGATTGTACAGGGGTAGATTATTCATGGATGTCAGCCGGTGAACATAATAGTAGGAGAGGAGAATATAAACTGGAATCTATTGTGCAGCTATTCTAGCAGACTTGTGACCCTTATGCATCTACGAATGTTGCCAATGAAACGGCTCCTGAAGATGATTAACTGACAACACCACATAGGCCAAATCTCATGCCACTTCACACCTTGTTCAGCCTCATTAACTCCAATCTTTTTGCTAGGCATATAAATGAGTGCAAAATTTGGCCTTGGGTCTCTAAATCTACATCTCATCTATGTCATACTTAGTGTTTGTTCATGAATTTCAACCACTAAAGTATGTCTTCTAGTGGTAGGTGATGAAAAGAGCTTCTGCACTTGAATTGAAATTCAGTTAAATTTGCAAATGCTGAACTACTATTGAAGTGCTAGCAATAATAATAAGCCTGATACTTCTGGAAAAGATTTAGAACAGGAAAAAAATGACGCCAGCAGATGGTGCTCTTAGTGAAGCTGTAAAAAACCCGTGACCTGACAATGGAGGGGGTCCTTTCCTTGTCATAGTCTATTGCGTGCTTATGTGACCGCAGCTTGCTGTGTTCTCCACAGGAAAAGAAATTAAAATGAAAGGCAAATCAGTGCATTCCCAGATGTTCCCTTCTCTACAGGAAATAAAGGGAAAAAAAAAAAAAAAAAAAAAAAAAAAAAAAA
>WBNM01040838.1:49423-63500 GCA_013399055.1 Ramphastos sulfuratus
AAAAAAAAAAAAAAAAGTGAAGCAGAGCAAAATGCCCCAAAAGCTGCAGAAAGAGGTGAGCGCAGACTGCAGATTGCTCTTCCCAGCCCTCCCTCGCTGCCCTAGTTCTGCGGAGGGATGAGAGGGCTCTGTGAGGTTTTGGAGTCATGCCAGAGGGCAGCTGCGCTCCACTGACATGCTCTTCTTCAGACACCTCAAATATTCCAGTAGATATTCAACCAGACGTGAACACTGCTTCAAGCAGCAGTAATTCCCATCAAGCTTTCTCAGAGGATTTTTGCTGCATCTACCGGCAGCATCCCTGCAGAGAAGAAAGGGGTACCAGAGCTTATTGCAGATGCCTTGGTACCCACAAGAGTCTTCCAGGTGACATACAGTTAATATGAGGGGCTCTAGTAACCCAGAGCTTGGTAAGACTGAATGTCCAGTACCTGTCTAGTCCCATAAGCCTCCATGCTACAATTAACAGTAAAAAAGAGAATTCAATAGTAGAAACTTGCACATTTTCTTTTACCTTCTTGCCCACATTTCCTGGAGTTTTTAAAATTGTAAAGAAATAAGGACGATCTTGTTCTGTGGGAAAATGGTGACATATATGGCAATAACAATTTTGGTACTTGTTTGACAGAATTTAATAGGCAATGGTATCCTTTCTATAAGAATCTATTACCAATCTTAGTAAATAATAGAAAAGTTTGCTTTTAAAAAAATTATCTTTTTTTTTGGGGGGGGGTAGAGTGTTTGCATCTAACATTTCTGGCTTCTCATGTTTTAAATTTAATGAGATATTTTTCGCAATATTTCTTAAATAGGAAAAGTTCTTATTTAGGTTTAGCTGAATAGGGTCTTTGGAGCTGAGACTGTGAGTTGAGACAACTAAATCTTATAATGTCTGTGTACTTAAAATGCCATTTCTCATGTGTTTTAAAAAAAAATTTTAGGAGTACAAGAGAATTTTTTTTCCTATAGTTATATAAATTACAGATAAGCTATAAAATAATGCCCTGGAGAGTGAATTGTAAGAACAAGAAGTCTTGTCCTAGTCCTGATGATGTTGACAGGCTCTTCTTTCTCCCTGTAACATACCCATAAGGAGCAGTACCACTTGTTTCATACCACTTCTGGTCAGCTAACATCAAAACAAAAAGAAAAAAAAAAATCTACCCCAAAAAAGCTAAGGATGCTTAAAATGCCTTCCGTGGATCAACTCATCCATACTATAGCAAATGCACACTCGTCCTCCTCAGAAAATACATGAATAAATGTTACTCTTTAAAATGGATAAAGCACACGAAGCACCATCTGTCAATCTTCAGAACAAAACAGCAAAACACACACTCACATTCCCCCCACCATGGACTGCTAGAAGGGCTGCAGTTTGGAGACACTGTTCCCTCTAGATTGGCATCCAGCGATGGCATCCTTACCTTCGGTGGGAATTCCTGTTGCTATTTACGTGGCCCCGGCCTGTGCAGCCTGGTGTAGGACACTTAAGAACATTTTCATGCATGGCAAGAACTTGACAAGGAGAGTAAGAGAAAACAGCAGAGTATGAAAACAAGAAAAAAAAAATCAAATCCCAGTATATATGAAACCATTTTAAAACAAAGCAGGATTCATTAACAACCAGCATTCCTCAAAATACACGTGACACACATAGCCAAGAAAGCCTGATGAGGGAAGTATTGTGATCCTATGCTCATTTACACAGGGCAACAGTGAAAGTTACGAAGGTTAGAGAACCTATAAACAAATGTATCTCTACGGCAACAGTGAAGCAGAAGACTTCCAACATCTTCATACAAAAACGCTGAGCAAAGTTCAGCTCAACAGTAAAGGGTCAGCTAGCAACCATCAATTCAAAATTACTGACTAAAAAAGTATCTTTCAGGAATGTATGTGTTTAGAATACATTTGAAATACACCTCAGTACAACCTTGAACTGCATTGAACCCTAAGACAGCCCAGTTGAGCTAGGAGTCAGTTCTGCCCACTTCCACATAGATATTCCTATCTATATGATGAGCAGAATTGGTCCTTTATTTTGTACTTGCATTCTCTATGGAAGTAAAAATTGCAACAGATAGAAATCCTTTTTTTCAAAAGACTGAAAACTAAAAATAAGCATTTCAAAACTGAGAGATGGCAAGAAAAAAAAAAAAGTAGAGAAAAAATAAAATAAAAAAAGAGTAAAAAAAAAAAGAAGTAGTACAAGCTTAAGCAAGTAAACTGATTTACATCTGCATCCACTGCAAGCTGGATGGAAAACTTCCAAGGCCGCTCAGAGCATTATTCCTCTAAATCATGGAGCTCATGCTATGAACTGTCAAATTATCAAGAACTTCTTTGGTAACACTAAAGAGTTTTGTGGGATGTGAGACATATCTGAATTAATGTCTCGGAGCTGGATGGCAGAACACAACTTTATAGAAAAAGGTCATCCAGCCCTTGCAAAAGTTGTGGTTTTCTTATAAAAGTAGTAGTCTGGAAGCCTGTATTTAGTTCTCACTCAAAAACAAACAAACAAACAAACAAAACCCAAAAAAGCTCTAATACAATCAGTGAGTTCCTTGACTGAGTTAAGAACTGAATAAAAGCTGTTCAGAGACTTGAGAATTAAATCATGTATACTGATTAAAAGATAACCATCATCATCACCCCATCATCAGTGTACTAAATCATGTATAGATGCAAAAGCTTTACTCTGAAATTCCTATTATTGAAAGCTGTTCTTGAAACATGCTTCACAAGGCCAACATCACAGGAAAAAATAAAAAGATGAGCTCACCTTTTTCATTTTAGTAGGTACAAGAGCATGCAAACAGTTTAAAGCTATATTCTTCTTTGATTTACAAAGTCTTCTAAAAAGCTTTTTATTTACCATTTATAAAATGAGAGAACTTTGAGCAACTGAATAAATGTTTGTGTTTCAGAAAATTGTAGGGTCTTGCAAAGCAAAGAAATTACTCTATTTGTTCTACTGTATTCAGAGACTGACCAAGTTACAGCAAAGTTTCCTATAGCACTTCCTCATTACTCCTGGAAGAAATCATGCTACCCTGAAAGAGGAGACTTTTTATGTCTGCTACTCTTGTGTGCTAATCTACTTCTGATTTCCAATCCTTCAGAATCTACTTTTCTTTAAAAACTGGAGACTGTTTCAGCCCTTTATCACATTCTCTTTAGGCTGCTGTAAATCCATTGGTGTCAGGTCTACAAGAGCTGATGGACAGTGTGGATTTTAGGTCCACAGGCTTCGATGGAACAACTCCATTTCAAAATTGGTGTAAAAGAGGATTGGATCTTAGCTAGATGCTCTCCTGGCATAAATCGGATTAGAGAAATCAGCTGATTCCACCAGCCAAGAATACTTCCAGAAATGGAGCCCCCTGCCTTCAAATGAATATTCGTGAGTTGATATGGGTGAACCTCCATTGCAGAGAATCCTCTGACGTGGCAAGAAATTCCACCTATGTGACTGAAAGGGGACCTTTGCTCAAAAGCCTGAGTTGAGTAACAGGGAGAGTTGATGCAACATCAGCACGCAGAAGTAAAAGCAGTGCACATCTTCTATCAATCTTTTTCTCTGTTTGCTGAACACGTATATTTAAAAATAACCTAGGATTCTTAAAATCAAAGAATACAGCTTTAAAAGTCATTCTTTTAGTGTAAAAGTTAGTAGAGAATGGAAATGATGGAATAAAGGAAAAGGTATAACACAGAACAGTTGACTAAGTTGAGACAAACCATACTGAAAAACGAAATAAATTTTAAAATATTAAATAATAACAATAATAATAATAATTTAAAAAAAGGTTTAAAAAGCATGCTAGAAAAATCTTTGTAGTTTTATCCCCATTTTCCATGAAACAATGTAAACTTACTTTCTGGAGGGACCCTATCTTTGTGTGGGCATCCTGACAAACTGCGGTGATGGGGGTAAAGCCCCGTTACATGGCCAGTTCCATCACACCCAGGGGTAGGACATTTGCTTTCTTTCTTTTCTGTTCTTGAGGGATCTATAATTTACAACAAATGTGTCAAGTGAATGAGGCTTTTCACATTTCTGTAAGAAGGTTCATTTAATCATGTCATTTACTCTTTGGTAAATGTTCTTACAAAAACTAGAAGAAAAGAAAACCAACCCTTCTACTTCTTAAACAGTTCTGCTGTTCCTTTTATCCCATCATCTTCTTTTCAGACTGCAGGTTCCTATGATCACAGCAATATCCATTCATAGTGATTGGAAAGTGACCTTTTTATAGCAAAGCCATACCACTGCCAATCAGTGTTCTGATGACAAGCATCAGCCCAAGGGTGTAAGGTCATTTGGAAACTGTTTAGTTGGAGTTTCCCTTCTTTACACTCTCATATGCCAGATATATTAAGGTCATTGTCTTGAGAGTACCAAACCAAGCTCTTTAAGCATTACATTTCAAAGATTCAGCACAAATAAATCCTTTTTCCAAGGCTCACTGAGGAGATGATTCTTGTTTTCTTTAAATTCCTTATGAAATGGGAGAAATTATATAAATATTCCTTTCTCTTCAAAAATTACAGTGGGATAAACATTGTAATCAGGATTAATGAAAGCATCACTTGCTGTGTTAATTTGGGCCATTAAAACATGCATGTATAATGCTTGAATAGTCCTATGCTTAAAAGGTTAATGATCTTTTAAAATCTTATTGGATCTTCTGTCTACAAATCAATGAAAAGTCTAAATAGACATCTTTTCACAAAATAAAGGTTTCCACCAATAATGAAACTGCTGGCGAGATTAATCCTGAACTAGAACTTTTTCACATACTTCATTGGCTTGTTTCTTTTAATAGAACGTTTGTAATATAATATCTCTACCCTTTACCCTTCCGGTCCAGCACATGATACAAATTACATCCTATCATCTTGACCACAGTTGTCAGATTTTGGAGACTATTGCTGATTTTCAAATTGATATCAAAGGAACAAAATTCAGCATCCTCTAACTGCTACAATTTTGGCTCAAGATCAACCAGCATCCCCCTTCTATTTTTTCAGTACATCCTCCTTTCAGTACCCAAGCAGAGCTATACTCATTTAAGTATTTTATGCTGCTCCAATCATTACTCTGCTTCAGTAATTATGCTTTTGTCTCTGGAAAATAAGATTTTGCTACTTCTTTTCCATCAAGTGTTTCTTACATTAGGTTCCATCCTGGCTTCCACAAATGCAGTCCTCAGTACAAACAAAATAAATTTCAATACTTGCAAAACTTCACATACAACCTTTTTTTTTTTTTTTTTTTTCCTCCCCAGCATGAATCTGTATAATCCAGAATTTACATTCAGTTACCAAGTTATTTTTCCTTGATTGCCCTCTGGTAACCTTTGTATATAAATACACTTTCACATTCCAAGCTCTTCGAAAACACCTTAATTTTAAAGAAATTCTTCAGCTCATCGTAATGACTTTCCACAACTTAAATCCATTCTTAAATTTTAAGAAGATGTTCAAAACTTGTCCTTTGCAAATGGAATCCCTAATTATGAAAGTCAGTTTTACTTCACTTGCATATTGACTGTAGAACCCAGTTCTTTTTTTCATGCTCTTTAACAACAAATACACATTCGAATCTATCTCCAAAGTGTTCTACAGTTATCACAACACCTCTGGAAAGACCATAATCTTACATGTCAGGAAATTGAAGCAAAGAGATCAAGAAGTTAAACCCAAGGCCACAGAAGGAGCAAATGTCAGAGAAGGGGGTTGAATTCCTGCAGATAGGCCTGTGCTGAGACCACTAGAACAGCAAGCCCACAGCTACATACATACACAACTCTAAGCAATTCTTCAAGTCAAGTACTTTGGGATGTGTAAAATTATTGAATAAGTGAATAAGTGATGCAAATGACATACAAATTATATAACTATAACAATATTAAAGGACTGCAAAAAATGTAGATGATTAATAGACCATAATGGCTTTTTAAAGACTTCAAGCTAGAAGAACTTTAGCTACTCCATGTTGTCAGGACTCCACCCAAGTCAGTGAAGATATTCTAATTTAGAGCAGCTGAGGATCAAGACACTTCCATCTGACAGTGTCAAGTAAATCCCCCTCTGTATTTGAGTCTGTGCTATAAAGTTATAGCACATATTAGATCCTTTAGAGCCTTTATGGTCTAACGAGCCAGAAAAGATGCTGTACGCTACTCTTAGTGATTTCAAAACTTGCATAAAATTGTACTTGCACAATTTCCCATTGCTTTTAATGGAAGACATATGACTAAACTCCCCACAACTTTAAACAAAACACTGGATATTCTTTCATAAATCCTTTTCTGCTAACTGGGAGAAGTGTTGCACAGTTTCACTTAATTCTGTAACTTTCCCTTCCTCCTTGCCACAATGGGAGCATTGCCTGAGTGAAGGCTGTCAGAGGACTCAAATGGTTTTAAAAGTCATTAATTTCAGAAGTCTACTTAGAAGGCTTTAAACAGCAGGGGAAAAAAAGTGGTTAGCGGTCCCTAAAGAGCTGTTTTATCAGTCTCTGAAAGCAGAACTCCTGAAGCCAAGAGGTGGTTCTTACTGAAAGCTTGTGTATTCCAAAAAATTCCCACCTTACATCTCTGTGGGTATCTCTTCCAGCAGTATCTGGAAGATAATGTCTGAGTGGAAAACAAATTATATTGTCTTAGTCAAAGCTTCCTCTTTCAACAAATACCAAAACATTTCCTATGTTTTTAAAGAAAGGAAGTAATTTTTTTTTCTTTCTTTCTTTATTAAAAAAAGCATAGAAGGATCCACTCCACAAAGTTTCTTGGTCCAAACAACCACAATATTTAGTCTGGCTAGTGTATGGACCTATAATTAATTCAGCCTGCAGCTCCCAAAAGACAGAATGGTTCAAAGATGCTCTAGAATTTACTGAAATACGAAGTTTATACTTGTGCTACTGACAGAAATTATATAGTCTTTTTGGAGACAGCAGATCTACATACATAAATGCTTTCCCAGGCACACACAGACTGGAAGGGCTGGACAACAACCAGAGTTATAAAGCTCTTAAAAAATTAATAGGGGTTGGCCATGTTTTCTGTGGTTATATTAGACACATATATTCAAAGGGAAATCGTCATAAAGGGAAAACAGGGCATATGCAAACAACATTTAGCACAGTATCCACATGGCTATGCTGGAATACACTAACTAAATAAAGTTGTCTTCCACAAATACTCAAAGTTGCTACAACACTCACTGAACCATATGCTTGTGTTTAAAACAAACAAAACTTCACTAAAATCCATTCCAGAGGAGTGTTTGATATCAATAATTTCCCTGCTTTTCTAATAGATTTGTCATTACTTTAAGGCATGTGAAAAAAGATTAAAACCCTTCTTGGACCAAGACGTTGTCTGCCTACCTGCATGCCACAGGAAGATCTTAAGGTACGGCTTTTTCGAAATAAGGATTTATGAAAAGGAGAAAAATGCCCACCACCTCAGTTGTAGAAAAGGAAACCAAATATTTTTATGACAAATATAAGATGAACCCCATCCCTGTTTAAGCATCTCCCGAGAAATACTACATCCTCAACTTCCACTAAAGTCAATGGGAATCAGGGGTGTTCAATGAGTCTCAGAAGGTATTGAACACTATACAACACAGCCCTACATGTACAGATAGAGACATGTTAAAGAGGGGTGTGGTAATATAACACACACCATCACCATGACAATCCCATACATTAAAAAATATTCTAAAGGTAACCTTTAGTCTGTTCTTTTTTTATCTTTTTTTTTTTTTCTTTTCTTTATTGTTGAATTATTGTAAAGGCAGCACCTTAACTGTTTCCACAATGGAATGAAACCAGTGAAGTGGAATGCACATAAGAAAGAAATTGCTATTGATCTCAGCCCAGGCCACACCATGCCTTGCATAGCAAATGGTTTCCATTACCTTACTAACTTAAGATAATTAATGTGCAGTCACTGCCCCTATCTTATGTTATCGGTCATTCTGGTACTGTTCAATTTCTATCAGGCAATTCTACATTTTTAGATGGGAGAGGCTTCATCAATAACTGTCATTTGATGATAATTTTATAAGTCATGATGTCACCTACCCAATCAAATCTGTAAAGTATGTACTCCATAGCTGATTGACTACATGTGACACAACCCCCCACTCTCCAATATAGCTTGCAATGTAATTCTCTTCATTGTTAATTTTTGCTATAAAATAGATTAAAAAGTTGAGAAAAATCTTTGCCTCTTTCAACATGATCTCTTATTTGTTTTGTTTCCCTGAAAATTTATTTTTTCAATTTAGCCAAAGGATATTCACTGAAACACTGTACATATTTCTAACACTGAAGAGTGAATGCTTTTATTTCATAATTGCAGCACGATGCTATTTTACAGTCATGTCATATTACTAAAATGTAAATAACATTCCCATTTGGTGGAATTAATAACTTCATTTCAGAAATCTAAGCAAAATTTAACACATTAGCTCACACTTTCTCATGACATAACATACGGTATATAGAAATATTACCTTTACCATAATATGGCTTTTTGACATGGCCGTCACTGGGTTTAGGCTTCCTGTCATCTCCAGAAAGGTGTCTTGGAGACTGTTCCTCAAATGATCTCATATTATCCCTCCTTCCAGCTTCCACTGCCATTTTTTCTCTCATGGCTTTTGCTCTCTCAGTTTCCAAAGCAATTGCTTTCTCAAGCAGAGTTAAGTTACCTTTTGTCATATCAAACACTTCTTCAGACCTATCTGAAGTAATAGAGGTGGTATCATCGTCTCTTTCATGACAACCATCCTCCTTTGCACAGCTAGAAAAAGTCCTAGACCTGGGGCTCAACTGTTCTTCAAGTCTCATTAAGTTCATCATATCAGAGTAATTCCGGTCTGGTGTTCTTCCTTGGAAGTCATCTTCTTGCCTGACATGCTGACGAGTGTTCATGTTTTGCTGTTGATTTCTTTCCTGTGGGTTTGTCTCACTGAGTTTCCTAGCCAGATCAAAACACTGGTTCCTTAAGCACTCCAAACTGCTGAGACACACCTCTTCATCACTCTCCTCCACCATTTTTTCTGCCAGTCCATTGTTCACAGGCTTCCCTAACATTACAAAGTTCATGTTCCTATTATCTTGCTGTGAAGTATTGTCTGCATAATTTCTGTCATTAATGTTTTCTGAAAGCACTACACCGTGTCCTTGTGCTAGTAATTTAAGGGAGTCCACTGTTTCCCTGACAACATCACTGTCTAAATCTAAACTCAGCTCACTTTTCCGACCAATATTTTCATTTTTGTCACTATCGTCTTCCAGACTATTAGATGTATTGCTGTTCATTTCTGATTCTGTCCTGGCTCTGTATGCTGCATCCTCTGCAATTTTGCCAAGATTTAACAATGACTTGGCCACCAGTTCATCGTAATTATCATACTCATCATTATTGTTATCGTCTTTTTCTGTGTCTTGCATTATTCGAGTATTGTGACAATTCATTTGATGGTCTTCTGCATAAAAAACAGAAACAAAGAAAGAAACAAAGAAAGAAAGAAAAAGGAAAAGAAAAGAAAAAAGTAGCTACAGTTGGAACTGTTGTTGCAATCGCACGGACAGAAAACAAACTGCACGTCAAATATTGTTAATCATACAGCAATTCTATAACACTAAGGCCCACGTGAAGAGAATTTCTCTCTAGTCCATAAGGCTATTTTTGTTTATTTGCTATTCATATGAATTTCTTTCACACAACTGTATGAAAAAGGCAATCAAAATTATAATTACTGCTACTGCTAAGTATGGCATAAATACTGTATTTCTCCTTTCAGTTCTGTATTTGATGGGATTTATTACAATCATATTACTAACATGACATAATTTCCTATGTTTCCTACTTTTTTTTTCATTCATGTATTTCTTGTAAATACGGTAAATGGCAAAGGACTGAGTACTACTGAATTTATTCTCTTACTGGTGAATGCCATTCACCAAAAAATAAAGAATATATCAGCAAGCAAGAAATTGTCACTTTTGTAACACCATTCACACCATTAACACTACATAACCAGTAGCTGTACACGAAGATCAAAATGGCATTTGCCTTAGTGGATCCATCAGTGGGAATCAAAATCTCTCAGTTTAACTAGACAAACTGCGGAGAAGTAAGAATCTTAAGAGAGTTATTACATGAAAGGAAGATAGAAGCAGTTATATGCACAACAGAATTGTAAGTAAATATATGAGCCCAAATTATTTGGCAATGTATGATAGGGCTGTTGTCTGTTGCCCTGTGTGTTGTAACATAATGGTGCAGAGTTACCATGTTTCACTCAGCTTTGGTTTAGTAACTGTTGAATAACAGAGGGACAACTTGGTAGGATGGAGTCAATGTAAGACCCTGAGAGTGACTGATCTCTCCTAACTTTAGAGATGAGCAAAGCAGACATCTAAGGCCGAGTAAACTATTGGATATTCCTGTCCTTAATGAGAGAAGCAGACACTTCAAGGATAAAGGTCATCTGACCTGGTGGAGGTATCTTCTTGGGAATATATATATAAAATAAATAACTACTAGAAGTGCCTGTTTCTCTTCAAAGAGACTCAGACTAGATACCTGCCTCAAAGATATCTGTATTTGGTCAGATGAATATCATCCAGATACCATTTTCTGATAACTCTTGTTCACTCAGAAGTTATGTCTTTCTTAGACCCATTCTTAAAACACACATACATTTATCATGATCTGATAATGCACATTTCATAATTTTTATCTTTATCATCTGCTACTGAAGTGTTATTTAAATGCTTTGCATTGCAACCGGAAAAGAAAGTTCCTAAATCTGTCTTTACACTGCCATGTGAGGCCAGTTTAACAGTTGGTGCAAACTGAAAGACATCAGTAGAGCTAGGACAATTAACACCTGCTCAAGAGCTACTCCATTAATGTCTGAGAGCATCTTTTCAACCCAAATGTATTTTAAACACTGGTAGGAGTAAAAATGCAGCATTTTCTAGAGCGTGACTTTTATATTTTGGGCTAAACAAATAAAAGTGGGAAATTTCAGGTAGTAGATGGCTTGTACACTGACATTTTGATGATAGGAAATAATTTTTGGTGAAAATAATTTTTATGCCAGTGGACAAGATAATAAATCAAAGCCTGAAAGTTTGAAATACAAAGCTCAACAGCACAATAATTAATATTTCACCCACAAGATAGCATTTCTTCCACACAGTGGTTAGGGATCCTGGGATGATAGTAGGCTGTAGTTAAGGAACAGAACTGGTAGATGACTAGGCTGTGTCTAGGGAAAAAAATAAATGCTCTAATGGTAAAATACTATATATTATCAACTTCAATACAGCAGGAAGATAATTCATAAGGAACGATGTATGGTGTTTTTCCATGACATGATATTCCAGGTCAATACTGCATTACCTATTTATCTTCAAATGTGGGTTTATTTTAGTTGCTTTTGTTATCAAGACAATAATAATTCCGATTTGCATTTCAGTCCCCTCTAATAATTAAGTACATCAGAGTATCAGATTTTCAGTGTAAAAGTAAGGGATGCCACTTCTGTTGGAAAAAAGTCCATCTGGAATGACTGCATAGAAGTCAGCAGGTAAAGATTACTGGATAATTAGTTTTTGCTATTTGAAAGGCAATTTCTTTAATACACTAATAATAATTTCCTGACGTGAAATGCACAAACAAATCCCACATTAATTTAAACATTAAGGAAAAACCAAGATGATAGTTCAGTAGGAACTGCTGCTTTTTGTGGGTGCTTCCTTGGTGACTACAACTGACAGACAGAAGTAGCAGAAGGCACATGGAAACAATAAAAGAAGTAGTGAGCTCTAGGCACAAAATTGCCAGTGACTTCAAGTTTAAGATGAGATACCTACAAACACTGGTAAAATCAGTCCAGTTCTAGCTCTATCGAAATACCGAGAGTAGGAAAACCTTGTATTTTCTCAAGCCATCTAGACATCTGTTCTGGTATGCTTTAACTATTCTGGATCAGCTTTTGAAGCATAAAAATATTCAGGGTTTGTTTTTGCTGTTTTGGTTTGGTTTGATTTGGTATTTTGTTTTGCTTTTTTTTTTTTTTNGGAAAGTGTAAAGCATGAACCCTGGATGAAAAAGGCAGGAAAACAAAATATTTTAATCAAGTTTTGTTCTTCCTTTTTTACTTTTTGGCATTTTCTTGTGTCTCCTTTCCTTAACAACCATTTTACTCATGTTTTTTATCTCCATGGATCAGTTAATTTTAATGAAAAGGATATTTATGTATAGTATTTAATCTCAGACAACAGTCTGCTGGATGCTGAAGCTGCTCGAGTGAAGCACATGTGTCACCTGTTTATTAAATTGAAATTTTAAGTCCCGAATTAGGTTGTGTATTAGTTAAGAGTCTTCTGGAAAGTATATAAGCATAGCAGCTCAAGATGAATCTACCTGCTTTTTCTTTGAGTCAGCTCTGTAAAATCTAATCTTGCTTTCATTTCACATTTCTGTTATTCCTAAGATTATCCTTTAACTTGGAAACTGCCTTTACGCTGTGCTGTTTAGTGGCTGTTTGTTAAATGACTGCAAAACATATAGGACTGTAACCCCTTCTGTAACCCCTACATATGACTAGCAACTATTGATCCAAATTACAGTTATCTGATGAAGAGGCTGAGTTTGTCTCAAAAAAACCCCACAAGTTAGCCACTTTAAGTGAAGAGCACACAGATATATCCCTTTTCTGTTAGTTTTAGGGTTGCATGGACAAGGAATATGCAAAAGAGTTGAAAAAGAATGTCAGCTTATTTTAACCCTCATCTGCACAATACTATGGTAATTTAGATATTCTTGATTGCAAAAAAATGTTCATTTTAACTCCCAACGGAGACAACAAATGACAGGAGTGAAAGGACAGCGAAGAGTATGTGGAATAGCTGTAAAGAACTGAAAGCCTTTAGCCATCTCAACAGAAGTGCACTCTTGTGTTGCACTAAAAAAGTGAATAATTTGATTTCTTATTGCACCTTTCATCCAAGGATCTCAAAGCACTTTACAAACATTATTTTAAAAAGCCTCACAACACCCCTGTGAGGTAGGTATTTTAACCCCATTTTACAGATGGGAAATTGAGACACAGAGAAGCTGAGTGACTCTTTCCATGTCTCCAGGAGTCACTGTAGAATGACTATAGCCTCTATATCCATGATTGTTTCTTCCCTTTGTTCTTATCACATCCATATTTAAACTTTTTTTGCTTGGTTGGTTTTTGTTTGGGTTTTTTTTTTTTTTCCCCCAAAGAAATGGTTTGCTGGTTTTGGTGTAGGGAGTCACACAAAACAGCACTTCTTTTGGCAAGGAAAATAGTTTGAGAGATTCTGCAGAGAGAGGCAATGATACTTTAGCTACAACAGTTACGTTCTTACCGAAGGCCAAAGACTTCAGAAACAAGACTTTCCAAATCTGTGGTCTGTGTGTATCAAATTACTCACTTTGTCCCAAGCATTGGGAAAACATGATGGCTAACAAGCTGAACCTTACAGGCTTCTGGCCAGATGGATGGTTTCANTTTTGGTTTGTTTTGTTTTGTTTTTTTTTTTTTTTTTTTTTTTTTTTTTTTTTATAAAGGGTTTGTGCTTGGTTTTACATGAATGAAAATCATGTAGATAATCACCAATGGGAGGAATGTGTTACCCTTTGCCTCCACAACAGTGAAAAGTCAAAATATGAGTCATGTACTTTATGAGTGAAGACATGTAAATGCCTTTAAGTAGGTGAAGCTGGGTGAAAGCTGTAACTAAATATCTTTTATTCTGTTTATTTGGTTATATTCTTTTTCAGTTCTCCTGCCTATTCAATCCTAAAGAGAAGATGACAAAGAAGATGAAGAAGATGAAGGAAGAAGGAAGAAGGAGATGAAGGAAGAAGAAGATGAAGGAAGAAGAAGATGAAGGAAGAAGATGAAGGAAGAAGAAGATGAGGAAAGGAGAAGATGAAGGAAGGAGACGATGAAGGAAGGAGATGATGAAGGAAGGAGACGATGGAAGAAGATGAAG
>WBNM01040838.1:63744-99815 GCA_013399055.1 Ramphastos sulfuratus
AGAGTTGAAAAAGAATGTCAGCTTATTTTAACCCTCATCTGCACAATACTATGGTAATTTAGATATTCTTGATTGCAAAAAAATGTTCATTTTAACTCCCAACGGAGACAACAAATGACAGGAGTGAAAGGACAGCGAAGAGTATGTGGAATAGCTGTAAAGAACTGAAAGCCTTTAGCCATCTCAACAGAAGTGCACTCTTGTGTTGCACTAAAAAAGTGAATAATTTGATTTCTTATTGCACCTTTCATCCAAGGATCTCAAAGCACTTTACAAACATTATTTTAAAAAGCCTCACAACACCCCTGTGAGGTAGGTATTTTAACCCCATTTTACAGATGGGAAATTGAGACACAGAGAAGCTGAGTGACTCTTTCCATGTCTCCAGGAGTCACTGTAGAATGACTATAGCCTCTATATCCATGATTGTTTCTTCCCTTTGTTCTTATCACATCCATATTTAAACTTTTTTTGCTTGGTTGGTTTTTGTTTGGGTTTTTTTTTTTTTTCCCCCAAAGAAATGGTTTGCTGGTTTTGGTGTAGGGAGTCACACAAAACAGCACTTCTTTTGGCAAGGAAAATAGTTTGAGAGATTCTGCAGAGAGAGGCAATGATACTTTAGCTACAACAGTTACGTTCTTACCGAAGGCCAAAGACTTCAGAAACAAGACTTTCCAAATCTGTGGTCTGTGTGTATCAAATTACTCACTTTGTCCCAAGCATTGGGAAAACATGATGGCTAACAAGCTGAACCTTACAGGCTTCTGGCCAGATGGATGGTTTCATTATCCAGGCAGCCCTGCCTGTTTTGAAACACTTCTCTGCTCTTGCTACTGCTACTAGTCAATTTCTAAGTGCTCAGCATATGATACTGCTCCATCACCATCTTTCTCCACGTCCAGTGAGGTGCACACATACTTCTCCACACTACAATCTATTAGAGCTGGGTATGAGAAATATTTAGCAAGACAATGATGGCACAAATGAGTCTCATCATATGGGGCTGGGTGTTGTTTGTACATTGCCTTCTCCTCTGAGAAAATCTTATGAGTAAGAAAACTGAAGAGTTGGAAAACAGTGAGCCCTCAACAACTTCTCCATTCCACAGTGAAGAAAGAGAGTATACAGGTAACTGTCCAAAGGACTAACCAAGGTCTCTAAAAGCCTGAACACTGCCATTGACATAGAAGCTGGCTAAAAGCCCAGGCTTTTGATAAAGCTTATTTCAGAAATACACTGAACTGATCATGTGTAATCCTTTCTTCAACTCTGCAAAAGCTTCTAAAGTTCAAGTACTTTAGGTAAAGACCCAAGTAATTTATTGTAGTAGTTGCTTCCTTTATGGATCTTATATTTCCTAATGACAGTCAAAACCAAAAGATAACTGTTCACTTATTTACTTGATTTTTTGTTTGTTTTCCTCCTCCCCTTTTGCCTGCTACATCTACTTATAACAGTTACAATCCTGGGATTTACTTTAAACTCTCCAACAATAATTATAATACTCAACTACTAACCAGTGCTCAAAGTAAAATAAATGTGGAGCAGAAGTCATTAAGCATGGCGAGAAAGGTTTGACCTAAAGAACACAGCACATCACAGAAGGATTCAGTACTATAAAGTAGGAATGTTGACACAGAGCAAGTCTATGTAGACTTTTAAATACTACACATAATTGCTGGCTTACTGTGCATTTCTTTTTATTTTAAATAATATTTCAGTAATTTTAATTTTCTATGAGTTCCACTTTTTATCTAGTTCTCATCACCTGAAAATGACATACTACTTTCTTCTTACTATTCTTCCTCAGAACTAAAAGGGATCCTCAGAGATCTGAATTTCTTCCCCATTGTGGAGTGATTACTAGCACACAACAGCATTCTTTGTTTTTTCTTCTTTTTGCTGTTAAAATACACTTTAAGGAGAAATACTGAACATTAATAAATTATTTTGGCATAGTAGCATTTTCCAACATTTAATTTTCCATACAAATCAGTGTATTTTCATCTGAATGTGCAGGTGTCTGTATATAATTAATGCCCCGAAATACTTTTTCTCTGCTCCTGCCATCCTTACAACCTGTTATTATGCCCCTGCCTATGTCAAAGCTGCATGAAGAGCACCCTAATCTACAAATGTTCACATAAAGTACTGGTAGAATACAGATGTTCTTACTTGGGTTATTCCTTTGAATATCACAGAATCAGGCAAGAATTTATATAGAGTGAGCATCAAGTTATTCAGATGAATGGGTATGCAATGTATTTTTAAAAATGAGGTCATCTTTTATCCATCTATGTTTTTCCAGCCTACATCCCTATAAGCTACCTGTATCAGTACAGGTTTTGGGAAAGGATCTAAAGCTATCTGAAATCTCCTCCAGAATGATCATGACCGGTACTTTTATTTCAAGTGACAAGAGTGCAATAGCTTTTTAAAAATGATCTAGGTTCTGACTAAAGCTCCATTTAATATTCTCCATTCAATATATTGTCTTTTCAATACTAGATGCTGCTTGTCTTTTTTTTTTTTTTTTTAATCTAGGAGCATCTCACATGCCATATACAGTGCACTAGTGTCATGGAATCATGGAGTAGTTGAGATTGGAAGGGACCTCTAGAGCCCATCTGGTCCAACTGTTGCTTAAAAAAAAGGGTTGGAAGGGACCTCCGGAGGTTGTTTTGTCTCAACCAAGGGTTTGAAAGGACCTCTGAAGGCTATCTGGTCCAACCTTTGCTAAAAAAAAAAAAAAAAAGGGCAAACTGACAGCAGATTCTCAGGGCCTTGGCTTCTCAGTCCAGTTTTGAGTATCTTCCAGGATGGAGATATCACAGCATCTCTGGGAAATCTGCTCAAGTGTCTGACAACATTCATGGTGAAAAAATCCTTCCTTATTTCTAAACAGAATTTCTTCTGTTACAACTTGTCTTTGTTGCCTCTTATTCTGCCACTGCACATCCCCATTTTCTCTCTACTCTCCACATAAGCAGCTGAAGACAGGTATAAGATCTCCCCTCAGCCTTTCCTTCTTCAAGTGAACAAACCTTTTTTTCTCAGCCTCTTCTTGTACATCAGGTGCTCCAGCTCTAGTCATCTTGATTTATCTCAAAAATTTCTTTCAACCTCAATATTTCTATGGTCCTGAGATCTTGTTTGTTTACTGGACTCCAGTACTTTAAGGCTTTCATAATACTGATGAGCCCAAAGCTGAATGTAGTGCTCCACATGCCACAGTGCTGAACAAATGGGAATAATCACTTCCCACAGCCTTCTGGTTACATTCTCCAGTCTTTCCATCCTGACAGCCAAACTTTATTTTCAAAAAGCCAAAAAGCAATTGTCCCAGTTTGAGGCCATGAGCTACCCAGGACTGGAGGACAGAAGCGACTCTTACTCTCTTTGAAGAGTAAGAATGAAGATCCTGCACACGGATTGGAAGCTTGAAGTGCATATATGCAAAAAACGGTCAGGTAAAATGGGTACATCCACAAGCTAAGCCAAGTCTATTGGACTAAAACCATCCAGCATCCTCCATCCCTTCCACCCTCAGCAGACCTGAGAGTAGGCCAAAGCTGCCCTCCCCAGCTCAGGGCTACAAGGCCTCAGCAGGTCACGTGGCGCAGCTCCACATCCCCTGCCAGCCAGAAGCCATCTCCCCCACACCAACCATGAGATGAGGTGGGACGCGCCTCTGCCCGGAGAGACGTAGTGAGGGGAGGAAAGGCAGGGAGGGGAAGAGAGCGATACCAGCCAGGCACTGCCTTGTAAGCTGTGATACTGGAAAGGGGAATAGAGTAAAAATATTACAACATCCTGGGGTGACCAGGTCTGTCCCCTGGGATGGGACTTTGTCTCTGTAGTTTTCTTAAGGGAATCTGGGACCCCTCAGACTATCACAGCAATGAATACAGTGGGGATTATTTATTTTCCATTGCAAAGAGAGCAGAAAATACTTTTTGGTTGGCTACAGGCATTCTTTGAGTAGGTAATGTCCCAGGTTGGTATGAAGCCTGCTTGTTTGCTTTGCAGTATCTCTAATATTTGGTATGAAGGCACGTGTTTAGGTTTGAGAAGGAACTTGCTGAGAGTATCTGTGATCAGAAGTGGGTATGCTGGGTTTGCAAGGGCCGTACAATTTAGTCAGCCATTCCCACCTGGTCCATGCTTCTTTGAGAATCAGATTCAGGCAGCCCTTTAACTGTACTAACCTGACTTCTGTCTGTATATATAATGAGACAATTTTAGGTGATGACTGGTATTCATTTCATCCTACCTTTCCTCTCCAGGACGCCTATATGAAGGAGGGGAGATATTCTGTCTCATAGCCTTCTAATGACTCAGTGGAGCATGTCAATTTCTTGCTTTCTCTCAGGTTTCCACTGCTCAGCAGGGCAGTAGGCAATGAGAAAGCCAAAGCTATTCTCCAGATACTGAGACAGCAGGGGAGCAGAGGACCAGCTGCTTCAATGGGAGAACACCCACTCAGCTCTTGATATGGAACTTCTCATGGGGCTACTCCAAAGTCTGTGGAGGAGACAGTGACGCCTACTTATACCCCCCTCCATGATCATTGCTTTGCAAAGGATGCAGCCTGAAGAATGCATTTTAGGTTCATAAACTAAAATTTTCTTTCTCCCATAAAAAACTCTGAGAAAGAGAGGTTAGAATCTGCTTCTATAGGGATACTCCATCTCTTTTCACTGGTTTTGTTTCAGTTCAGGTCTCTGACTCAATACAGATGCCCATATTCAACATGTCTACATATGCGATAGACATTTAGACTCCATTTATAGACAGATAGGTAGATTGACTGAACTACTCCCTAAAAGTAGCTATTTCTCTTGACCAGCTATTAAGTACATTGATGGAACAAATCCTATTGCAATTGCTTTTACTCAAAACTTTCAAATTGCTCCTTGGTAAAATTTAACAATATCTTTCTTAGGACACAGGAGCAATTGCAGGGAGGAAGGGAAGAACGATCTGGCAAAAAAAGAAGCTATCTTTACATTGTAGACAGAAACAAAGTGTAGATGGCTTGGATGTTATAGATGCTTGTGACTGCATGAGTTACATGGAGAGAGTCAAAATTATTTGATGTGTTTACATCTAGTTACTGATTTTCAGTTGTGTTTGGTTATCAAAGGAAGCCTGTACTCTACATGAGTACCAGATTTTACTTGTAAAGTTTTTTCTTAGGGAGTTTGTTCCTTTTTTCCTTATCCTCTCTGTAGAACCACAGAACTGTTGAGGTTGGAAGAGACTTTGGAGATCATAGAGTCCAGCCACTCTCCTACAGCTCACAATTCCACCACTATTAAGCCACTACAACTAAACCACATCCCTAAGCATCACATCCAAGTGTCTTTTAAATACCTTCAGGGATGATGACTTCATCACTTCCCTGGGCAGCCTTTTCCAATGCTTTGTAACTCTTCCATCCAGCTTCTTCATCTATATTTCCCTCCCCATCTTTTTGTGATGGGGAAGGCTGAGTAATACTACACAGAATAAGGAGAAAGTAAATAAAAATGATGCTTTGCCTCTTGGTTATAGTCATTCTAATATAAACTAACTAGGAACAGAACACCAGACTAAGCAGTGCCATCTGACTGATTCACATCGCTGTGCTCTTAGTGAAGCCCTGGCATGATTTTAGGTGACTTAGCATCCTTCCAGTAATGTACAGACACTGTGCAGAGGTACTGGCTAGGGAACATTCCCAAAGAAGATTTTGAATGTAGTGATCCTATTTTGGAAAGTAGAAGCTTAGCTGCACACACTCAAGTCACATAGCTGTTGAACTCAGCATTAAAAGAGTGGACTAGGGTCTGTTTTACTCACTCACATAGATGTAGTCTTTAGTCACTTGTACTGAAGAGACAGAGAACAAAGCAGGATTATCTGTAAGCGGGATCAATGAAGAGCACATTGTTAACTGCAGCTTCAGAAGAAATGAGCAAGGCAAACAGGAATCTTGTCCTCTAACCATGCTGCTCCAGTCAGTCAAGAACGCATGTACAGGGGACCACAAAAAACCAGAAAATTGTGACTCAACGGTGTGGACGGCTCTTAGCTAGCTACAAAGAGTCTTTACTAGTAATCTTCTATCTATGCCATCTATATTACATGTACAGATGACCCATAAGATTGGAAATGTCTAAGGAAAACATTAGAATACTAGAGACCTGTCAAATACAGGGGATGTATGCAGTGGTAATAGACCTAAAAAGCTTTTTTCTCTCACTGTTGTATCTGCAAAGGTATCTCCAGTGAGGCTGTTCCAGCTACTCATCCACCTAAAGAACACACAGTGCAACCATTTTAGAAACTGTCAGCTCCTCCTTTCTATTGACAGATTTCCCACTGCTGTTCAGATCTGCACTGGAATAATCTGCCCTGATGATGGAAGCTTATATCTAAGAAAAGGAAAACTTCTGCTGTATCCAACAACCTTAATATTTACATAGACTTCTATATACTCCTAACTAAAAAAATACCGGTCAGGTATGTCAGTGGCTTTGTAGCCAGTCTCACAGTGCTTAAATTGACTAGAGCAGCACAGTCTCAGTGCATAACTTCTCTGCTGAAACTCTTTCTCCAGTTGGCCTCACTGAGACAACAATGTGGATAAATCAAACAAATAAGCACAACAGCCAGCTCTCAAAAATATATGCACACACACACACACATATTGATACAGAGATAACCTGAGACTGTACAAATCTAAAACCTGAGTCTGAGTGTGATTTCAGGATGGCTCAGCTCAGAACTTAATTTGCTGGAGTCCACCAGTTAAACTAACATAGACAAGATAGAGCCAATACATCTGCTTTTGGCTGAAATTATTTTTATTTCTTTTCCTCAAATATTCATCAGGTGATTCATACTGAAATCACCCTAACATTTTGTTCACTTTCAGTTGCACTTAATGTGATTATTTTTAGGCTCTAGTCTAATTAGCTGCAGTTTCTGCACACCTAAGTACCTAAGCTACTTAAGAGCCAATGGAATTTACCTACCCAACATGAACTTTTCCGCTCTGTCCCTTTGCATCTGTTGCTGTGTTATGTTTTATGACTTCGAAACAAATTTCTTAAATGCAACTTAACTTAAATGCAAATCCTTCCTAAAATTCAGATAAACTGTGCAAATTATTTCCACACTGCCTATCTTCCCAGTGTTGCACGATTTGCAGATTTAAAGCAAAACATCTATTCTTCAAAGGACAATTATTATTTCTACTACGAATACATTGCTATTACTTGGTATAGGAGATCCTGATCTGGCAGGGAGGTTAGACTAGATGATCTTTTGAGGTCCCTTCCAGCGCCTGACATTCTGTGGTCCTGTGATTCTAGCTATGTGTTTCTAGACAGTTACTGATTTTGGCTCACACTGGTTGTACCTCCTCCACAGCTCAAGCCAAGTTTAATAATCCTAATTTTCCATATTATAGAAAGTTTCAGAGAGTCTACACTTACTTGGATGGATTTTTAAAAGTGCTCCACATCTGTCTAGTTCAAAATTTACTAATGACAATAATATAAAATTCCATCAGTATGTTATAAAGACACAGTAAATTACATCACGTCATGAAGTCCAGGAAAATGCTCACATTTCAGGGAGGGGAAAATATAACACTGTTAAAGAACTGTTAAAATACCCTTCTTTCTTAAAGCCTTTGCATTATTATTTTAAACATTCTGCATAATGAAGATTCTAGGCTGTGGCTTTCCCATCTTTGAAACTTCCTTCTGTCCAGGAAGGAATCCTAACAGCATATTTCACTTGCTTGCTGCAGTAATCCCATGCTGATCTCCCAATAATTTCTTCATGTCTTTCTGCGTTTTTTCCCCCCTGCACAAATCCTGTACTTCCTTTTACATCTGTAACATAATTCTTCCTGTTTCCATGTCAGAAGACCCTCCAGTGACAGAATCAAATTTGTTCTTAAACCCATGCTTATTCTTATATGGGTATTGTTTAAAAAGAATAATCTTATGAATAACAGCAGTTGTTTCTACATCACTTTCAGACTGAACTTCCCATGTGGCATGTTGTACAGAAAGCAACAGTCATACTTCTGTTTCTCTTGGTGACACAACTATACTGATGTTCGTTTGTGGCTTAAACCTGGGAGGCATCTAAACTCTCACACTGATCAAATGTTCAAGGCTCTGCTTCTCCGTGTACTAAAGCAGCTCCAAAAGCTCTCCACCTGTCTGCCACCCATAGGTGGATTGGAGTCTAGACACCACCTGTTTTCATACATAAGTTCCCAGAGAAACTTAATGTAACAGATATGCTCTAATAAACATATGAAATAAAAAGGCTTTCCGTAAAGTGTTGCTTTGACAACGTTAAACTGTAGCTGAGGGAAGAACTGCCTGTTTCCTTCTTCATTTCTCTTGCTTGTGCTCACACACCCATCTCTCAGCTAGTAGGTCACTTGCTAAAGAGTTGGAAGAACTACAAGTAAAAGTTCTCCCAATTTGAATGGACTCAATACCACATCTCCCAGAAAATGCCTGCTAATCACCACAATAAAAGATAGACTGGACACAGGCTCCAATATGAAGCAGAAAATACAAGAATGGAGTAAGATCCATGCTTTTTCATTCATTCTGTTTGGGTCATGCAAAAAAGCCCCTGTCTTTACTGTACATTATACAAGTGGACTTGACTAAAATAGAGAAATGTAGTACCTGATCCCTGCTCCTAGGACTGATTTTGTAGCCTAATATTAAGCAGTCAACTCACAAGATGGTTATAGTGTCCTTGGAGCAGAAATAGGAACCCAGCATGTCTTGCCTTTCCAGACAAACGACCCTCTTCGGTCTCCTGCAGTTCTAGGATGTAATAAAGCTTCAGCAGAATGCAGAGGAGCATTGCTTATGCAAAGCAGTCTCCAGTCTAGCCTCCAAGCTTTTGTGTTAGGAAGGAAGGAAATGTGATATTGATCCTCCATCACCTCTCACACTCAACTCAGGTATTTGAGTTACAGGCAGGGACAGGATTTCCATTTTATTCTAGCCTGAAACATTCCTCTTACTCCATCAAATAGAGGGGGATCCTTGGTTCCTAAGAAAGGCTGTTTTCAGAGGACATCTGCACAATGCTCTCATTAGATAATAAACAAATTCTAATATAACCATTGGTATACTTTTTACAAGAGGAAGAATAGGAACATCTATCACAGATCAAGTAAAACTTATTTTTGAAAACCATTGCATTTGTAGCATCCAGAAAGATTCATGCAGAGTCCACGGTCACTATGAAAGCTGCAGCACAGTGTGAACCATGCGGTCTTTGAAGCAGCACTGTGAAAGGTAAAGGAGTTCAAGAAGGGAACACGAACAATTCAGTATTGCACAGCTGATAAGTATGGTTCCAAAAGTGCCGCATTCCAGATGTGAGGCTTTCTACAACATGGGGTCATTATGTTTGCAAATATGGATGCAAAGAGATGATATATAATTGAGTTCAGTCTTTGTTCTTTAAAGCACTATAACATGCAAGCAACCAGCTTCTTGGCACAGTTGTGCCAAAGCCAGGATATCATTAGTAATAAACTAATTACAGAGAGTCTCAGTGAGAACTGGAACACAGTTCTATGGCTACAGCACTTTTGCTCTGAATTTCTTCTCTAATCCATCTTACTCCAGAAAGAATTAGTTTTACTATGTGATCTTGCCAGACAACACGTGAAGGAGGCAAAACCAAGGCTCCCCTTAGCATTTCTCTGCAGACAGAGGAATGCAATGGAAATACAGAAAAGGCAACCTTGACACAGCCGCTTCTGGAGGACTGCAATCTGCTGTCTCAGCACTGCTGAGACACGTGGTTCCTTTCCAGATCTACTGCTCTGCTAAGACTAGAGAAATGTTCCCTTGCACATAAGCCCTGAAACTATTTGACGTTATGGGCCTGGAATTGCATCTTCAGCTGACACTGAAGGAAAGAGTTAGTGAATTAAAACCACAAGCAAGGAATCCCATGCCATGCCAAATAGATGCAGAATGAAGCAGTATTAAAATCCTACGTGATGCTGAATGTGTTCCATGATGCTCTTACTAAGGCCATCGCTACACATCCTGAACTCCTGAAGCACCCCAATGTCCTCTACAGAATTTCTGCTTCTATCAACAGAAATTGTATATGGCAAAGATCTAGAAGATATTTCATCAAAGGTGAATAATTTCTTTACACTGCATAAAGCTATAATTGAGTCAGTTGTTCTTTAAGGATCAGATATTTCACATTATCACTTAATGCCTTTTGTTTTTAGGAATGGAGCTGAAAATGCAAACCTCTACATCAGAAGGATAGTGAAGTACATTGCTAACTTTGAACACGGAAATTAAAGTGAAGCGGGCTACTAACTGCTTAAAGTTACACATAAGTTTCTGGACACAGACTAGAAGGTTCAGTGAGCTTCTGAGTCAAACTTTCATATTTAAGGAAATCTACAGGCAGGAAAAGCTAGGTACGACACATGCAACCTCATGTAAATGTAACTATCAACATAAAGTTATTTTGATGTAAACAAGCTCAGCTTCAGGCCCAACCTCACTTCAAATTATTAAAAAATAATGCTTAAATAAGGCTCTTAACAAGGCTCTTAACATACTGTCTATGAGTAACAAATAGTGGAACACAGTAGCAAGCTAAAGTTTATTAAATTAAGATAAAGACATGTTTAAGCAAGCCACCAACCAACCACAAAAACATACCAACTGTCATAGACTTGAACCTTTCCCCAAAGAATTAGAGGTAACCAGAGGGTGTTTACTGACTACCTGTTTCCTCATCCTACTTCACAACCTTGAGGTTTCTAGCTCTGAACTACCTGTCCCAGTATGAAATATGATGTGAAATTGCACAAAGATCTCAACAGCAGAAACCTGTTGTAATCCATGCCTGCATCTTCAATGCAGAAAGAAATTACCAATTAAAGTTCATATGCTGTCTTTTGGCCTAACCACTCCAAGGCTTGAAGTACTTCACAACTAGACCAGAAAGGCACTTTTAACTTCCTATCCAGAGGAAACTAATGCAATGACCAGGATAAATGTCTCCCAGCTGAAAATGTATTATTTTCTGCTCTTCAGATCATTATTGGTGAGGTACTCAAAGCACAGGGTATTTGCTTTTATGTAGGGGGTGAAAAAATACAGCCAACAATGTTTAATCAACAAAGGTTTAAAATGTGCTTAATCTTGTGAAACTGTCACATATTATTTTAGCCTTCTCTGGTCACAGAAAATGCATATTTTTTCCCATGTATATTGTCCTAAGCAGTGTAACTATGCATTCTGGGCTCAATTTAAAGCTATAATTTTCTTCTCCCAGGTGTTTTCCCTGTGAGGTACATGTGAGTTTAGCTCTCTGCTCTGATTAATACTGAACACCTACTGTGTTCCCCAAATAGATGGTAACTTTCCCACTAGTTGTTAAATAAATGAATATGATTAGTGGTCAGTAGGCTGGACAGGTGACCTTGCTAGCACAGATACGTTGACTTTATTTTCTCAAGGTGCACAGTGTCTTCACAGCTGGATTAATGTATGCCACCAGGATTTCCTCTGTACATGGGCTTCTTTCATCTTTAGATTGGTGTTTACATCTCCTCTTGCTTAGAGGACATAAGAACTTCAGAAGCAATCTCATGGGGGGATCAGGAAGATAATGGAGGGCACTAACAAGCTTAGAGCTGATAGATGGATTTCAAATTATAAGGGCCTGTGTCTCTGTGTCAAGTTCATACAAGTGAAGAAAAAAATCCAATCATATTACAAAATTTTTAAAAACAATCCTACAACTTAAAGAAACATAAGAGCAGGTACAATATCTAACTCCAATAAGCTAGTTTTTGTTTTTTAAAACTGTGTTGTTTCCTCACTGCTCTCTGTTTTACAGCTGTTTTTGCAGTGTTCCACCTGAAAAAATAGGTACAGTTCTTGATATACTGTGTATGCCAGCTACCTTGAGCTTAATGGAAAATGCAAGGGAGTGTCTAAAAGATTTATACATCATAATAATTCACCTCTTTGGAAACTGCATTATATTTTGTAGCATCATCTGTGAAATGGATTTGGTCAATGCATCAAATTTCCTTAGGTCTAGAATCAACCTGACTCCTCGTGTCCCCTGAAATACCTGGAGAACAAGCCATCTTGAACGTCCTCACATGATAAGGGCTAAATGGTGCCTTGGAACCACTGTTCCAGAAGCTACTCCAATGGAAATTTCTTTCTATAATAGAAAACACTGTGAAACAGTCTTTCAGACCCAGATACTTGAAGTGAGCTCTTTTCAGAAGAAAGGACTTCAGTTTGCCTTGCAAAACAAATGAACCCTTCAGATTCCAATCCAAAGGTTCTTAGTGATTGCCACCCATAAAGAAGGGGCACTTCAAAAGTAACCTTTCTTACTTCCTCCTATTTGTATTGCTATTGAGAAGTCAGAGTATCATCACATGGGTCATTTATCTGTCCTTTCTTTCTGGGAAATAAGGGAAATTGGAAAGATTCATCTTTCCTTAGTGATGGAGCTGAACATAAAGGCTTCTCAAGTCTGTTCATAGATAGATGCATAGCTATCTGTTCTTCAAAAAGATTTGACATATTGTATGGAAATTTGAAGAGGATATGATGGACGTTGCTGAGGAATTTTAAACATTAGTTTAGGTTTGAGTTAGTGGGAGGTTTTTTGTTTGTTTGGGGTTCTTCTGACATCGATCCTCACAGTTTTAACTCTTTTATCCACCTAGACTCTTTGTAGCAGTTCATAAAATGTCTGTAATCTATAGCACAAGTGGCAGAAGCTTTTGTGAGGAATGTGCAGGCATCCTGGTGTCCAGTGGATAATTCTGTATTTTGTTTCCACAGGATTGGAACACTAAGACACATTCAGACTTCCCTGCAAATGTAACTTAAAAGGTGGACAGTGGTTTACTACAGTGTCTACATAGTACAGAACACCAAGTGACTGAGACAGCTAAATTCAGAGCTGACAGACCTAATCTTCCCATACTGTCAATAGGTAAAGAAAGGCAAGTGCCATGTTCAGACCATGTTGTTTTGGAACCCCTAACCTGGATTTCACTTTGTTTCCCTGGAAAATCAACAGCCCAAATTCCACCATAAACTATCTCAAAAAAAAAAAATCTAATTTATTGATTACCTTCTGGGCTTTACCAAGAGCAAATTCTTATCACCCTCTGCTCCTTGGCACAGACATCAGGAACTCCATACTATCTTCCTCATTAATTACTAAGAACTTTCTTGTAAATCAGCTGTGCTCTACCTGGGATTGATGCATAGTAATTACTGTGTTGATCCTCCAAATACCATTAAATATTTTTCTTGTAGAATTCTATGATCATTGCTCTCATTTTATGTTTTTTTTTCTTAATGATTAACATTTGATATAGAGGTATTATTATTGGAATAGAATGGGATCATAAGAAAAAAATTAACCTATGTAATTTTTAAGTCCATGTAATATGCAGAGCAACTAATATAGATACCTTTGTGCAATTTTTGCAGTTCTTAACCACAGCCTACTATATATGGAAGGAAAGCAGTCAAAAAAGCAATGTCAGCCTCTGTAGACTGATTAGGACCAGTAATTGCTTGTGTAACTGCATTGGAATAAGTAAACCACTGTGTTTCATTATGACAGGAAAAGTAAACTGAGTATCAAGCCTGCGGGCTTGCCAAAAGCAATTTTCTTGAGCTCTTGAGTTTTGCTTAGGTTTTTTTCCCCTTTTATCATTTTTGATAGTGTAGATTCAAAACTTTTCACATCAGCTGAAATCACAGTAGCAGTTGTACCATAGCCTAAACACCAACAAACTCGGTCATCGTTATCTCTTAAAGAAACTGCTAGATATCCTGTGCTTGCCCACCAGGATAGCAGGAGTAGTTGCACATCACCCTATTTTAATACAGCTTCTCTTTCAGATTCTGAAATAGGGCAATTCCCTGCAAAAGGAAATGGGTTCCCAGTTGCATCAAACACATGCAAATTTAAGGGTTGGCCATGTATGCTCTACAAATTTTACTGGCAAATTTAAGCAATTGAAGAAATGCTACAGATTTAGATATCTGAGAAAATGCCTACATTGACCCAGCAGGCCATCATCTTGTCAAAATGGAAAGAGTACTTCCAAAGTCATCCTATAAGATTTAAGAGCTGACCCTACAGAATGCTGAAACAAAAGTCATACAACTTTCATACCTGGTTCCTAAGAGGAATCCAACTGAGGAGTGCTGAAAGCTTTTCTTATATTTTTATTGGTTAGAAAGGTGAATCTACCCAACCAAAAACGTGTTCCCTGGAAATGGGAACAAAATACTTTTTAGATAGCTCATTAATTTTTGCATGATTCTTTCATTTCACCCCAGTGCAATATGATGCCACCAGCATATGGACTCTTGAGTAAATGGACACTGATTACCTATGTTGAAAATACTGGTTATATAGAGTCCAATATCCCCAAAAAGGAAAGTTGAATAGGTTAATCACATGGCTGCTACATAAACTTGGTTACTACCAGTGACCTGTATGTCTAAATGGCATTTATGCCATAGTATGATAACCAAAAATATATGAATTTTAGAAGGACTTTATCTATGTCAACCTCTCACTCTCTATATTTTTAATAGAATCAACTAAAGTATACAGCATTCAAGTCTCAAAGAACTGAAGTATAACAGTTCATCCTGAGTAATTTCTAGGAGCAGTGGGAAGTATGGGGCCAAGTTTTCAAAGGGAAGAGGTCTGTTTTTGCTTAAAAAAAAATAATCTGCAAACTTGTGACAATTTTTAGGTAGGTAACCATTGACATTATATAAGCAGATCCAGCAAACACACTTGTAAATGATCAGTACAGGCACCCAGCTGTAGCTGCTGCTTTGCTTGTACCTTTGGGAATTTTCTCCTGATAGCTGCATGCATCAATCCACTACTAGGATTACATCTTGTGCAAGTGTTTTTTAGCACAAACACACCTCCACCCTCCTTGTTTGAAATGTGAGTGCCGGTGTATTAAAAAAATATTTGGCAGACAGACTTATTAAAACAAATGTGAAGAGAACACAGTGGGGTATATTTTCAGTGTGGAGCAGAGAGATTTAACTGCACAACTTCCATTAGATTTAATGAGAACTGCACAGCTAAATCCTCACACACCACACTAGAAGATTAACCCAGAAAACATACATTGTTTACATTTTACTAATACTCTGATTATTACCACGTTCTTCCTCCTCCTCCTCTTCTTCCTCCTCCTCGTCTTCATCCTCCTCTTCATCCTCTACATCTTCACCTTCCTCTTCATCCTCCTCCTCTTCTTCTTCAATCTCCTCCTCTTCTTCTCGATCTACCTCCTCATCATCCTCCTCCTCATCACCTTGCTCCTCATTATCATCAGAATATTCCTCCTCTTCTTCATCCTCTTCCTCTTCTTCCTCTTCCTTTTCATCCATCTCCTCTGTTCCATCAGTTTCATAGCACTCATCTACCGAAGAGTTGTCCGCTTTAACCACAAAGGGTTTTCTTTTGGGAGCTGGTTCTTGGGGTTGCTTATCTTGTGTTTTTCTTTTTTTTGCCAAAGGACAGCCATAAACACTGGGGGAAAGGGGAAAAAAGATAAATGATTAAACTATCCTGCAGATTTCTGTTGGTCAAATCATATAAGCCATATCATATAGTCACATATTCTAATTCCACACTACGATCAGTTGCTGTTCACAAAAAACATGTTTTCAAACTAAAATGCCACTTAGGCAATAATGTCAGAGGGGGAAGACACTTAGAAAACCTGTGAAATTGCAAACAACTATTATTTGCCTGAAAATGTCACACATGCATGCCAGTATAACAGCTCCAAACTGATGCAGACACGCACTTCCTCTTCTCATTCTTTCCTCTCTTTCACATGTTACACTCTTATCTAAGGCAGATGAACCCAGCAATCTCATCCCACGTATTAGCTACCAGTACATCAGGAATAAAGCATCATTTCGTAATTTTATATTATTCAGTGAGATTTTGATGTGTACAATTATGCTTCAATGCTTTAATTGAAATATGACCATACTCATAACACTGTTGTCATTATTATCATAACTCGCTTTTAAATTTTGCAGTGCTGTGCTCCATTGTGTGCTACAAGGCTGGATAAATGGGAAGGTAAGTTACGCAACACAACCAAAAGAAACAGTCTTCATGGCCAGTATTGGAAGTCTTCTCACATTTAAAAAAAAAAAAAATCAAACAATAAACAAAATCTTTTGTCAGTGAAGCAAGTTAAACTATACAAAGTTGACTACCACTTCCTCATCTGTCATTCCAATGCACTTTAACACAACTAGCATTTTGGTCTTCTGCTGTTCTACCAGAGCAGCTCCCTATCTCTCAAAGGTCACATAATCTGTATTTGTTGAATATGATCAGCCTTGTGTAACCCTTATAACTTCCTACAAAGTGGCTGCAAACAGAAATCACTTTTTTTTTTGTTTAAGTAACTTCCTCTTTAAACTTTTTTTTAATGTGTGACTATAAATTCTATTCAAGCTACACTGGCTTTTAGTCTTTATCCTCTAATTAAATGGTTTTGGGACACTGAAACTCTTCCTTCTAGTCTTTTCTGTAGATCTATTCTAACCTCCTCTTTCATGTCATATTTCTATTTCTTTTATCCTGGTTACAAATCACTAAGGGTATTTACCATTTTCTTCTATTCTAATAATGCTTCCACTGACAGACTACTGAAAAACAGAGGTTTTCATCATATTTAGATTACAGATGCAGTCTTTGTAATGTTTGCATGGTCTATGGTCTTGATCTCAGTCTGATTTAATTGCATCTCAGCACCAATTTATCCCAATTGCACAAATCGCTACATAGAATAGGATCATAGAATCACAAAATCATGGAGTGATTTGGGCTGGAACTGACCTTTAAAGATCACAGAAATCACAGAAACATCCAGGTTGGAAAAGACCCTCAGGATCACCAAGTCCAAACCACAGCCCCACTCTACAAGATTCACCCTAAACCATAGCCCCAAGCATCACATCCAAACCACCCTTAAACACAGCCAGGGTGGGAAACTCCACCACCTCCCTGGGCAGCTCATTCCAGTCCCTGACCACTCTCTCCATGAAAAACGTTTTCCTAATATCTAATCTAAACCTCCTCAGCCACTGCTTGAGGTCATTCCCCCTTGTTCTGTCTCCAATTACCTGCAAGAAGATCCCCACAGCAGCCCCTCCACAATGTCCCTTCAGGTAGTTGTAGACAGCAATGAGGTCTGCCCTCTTCCTCAAACTAAACAGTCCCAGCTCTCTCAGTCACTCCTCATAAGATTTATCACCAAACAAGTCAGGAAAAAAAAAAACCAATAACTTTTCAAACATATTGAGTCACACTGCATACTTTCATCAGTTAGAAAAAAAGGTTAAAAATAAATACATTATGTATTTAAAAATAAACTGCATCCAGTCCAACTTCTCTGCCATGGGCAGTGATATCTTCAACTACAGCAGGTTGTTTAGATCTGCATCCAACCTGATTTTATTTTTTTTTCCAGGGATGGGGCACCTGCCACCTCTCTGGTCAACTTGTTCCAATGTTTCACCACCCTCATCATAAAACATTTTTTCCTTCTTGTTACTTAGGCAACGAAAATTGTGCAACCTACTCTAGGTGATCCTGTTCTGACAGGAGGATTGGACTAGATGATTTTTTGAGGTCCCTTCCAATCCACAACGTTCTGTGATTCTATGATTCTGTGGTTTAAGTGCATACATTTTTTTATTTAAGGGCCTAACTTAGCCATTGTCCTACCTAGATTTTTGAGCAGTTGTTCACAGGAATGCTGACTCGGTCTGCCTGGCATGCAACTGTCTGCAAGAAAGTCAGTCCAATACACATCATGCAAGCAAATCGTAAAACCACCACTACTATTACGAGTCTTAAACTGGGGAAAAGAGGAAGCCTAAGTGTCTGGTGTTTTCTCTTTGGACTATATTTGTTTCTATCCAAAGATATTTTAGTGTAAATCCTATGAATAAGACAGAAATCCTTGTCCCTAGCTCACCACTGCTGCTGGCTGCCAGTTCCTGATCTGTCCTGCCTCTTGTCTTGCAAGTCCTCCTCTTGGTCAGGACTCAGATGATTAGAATCAAGAGGCAAGGTGGGATCACACAACTACACAGTCACAGAATAGTGGGGGTTGGAAGGGACCTCTGAAGATCATCTAGTCCGACCCTATGCTAGAGCAGGATCACCTAGAGTAAATCACACAGGAACACGCCCAGGTGGGTTTTCCCACATCAGCAGAGTCAGGACTGAAACAGAAGTTCAACATCCATGAATCTGGACAGAATCTAAAACCTGAGGTAAAAGGGAAGCACTGTTTGTTGGAGTTCTGGCTGAACTAGGTTTATTTTAGTGCTTCCCCATGTACTATGGGAATTCAGGAGCTGCCTATTAAACTCTCTATGTGGAACTTGGAGAAGGCAGATGAATCTCTCCCTAGAACTGGAATTTTGGAGTGTGTGCAGTGCCCAGGGAAATGGCTGGATAATTAGGGAGGAACTAATTTCATTTAGGTGCCTAACAGAAATTCCAGCCTGGAAACCAAGAGTGGGTCACAGCCTGGGGCTCAGGCAGATTTTAGAAACTTATGTACCAGTTCAATGGGGTGTAAGCAGACAGGATAACATCTACTTGAGTGGATGTGCCTCGCTTTCCTGGTTTCTATTCCTTCTCTTTATGATGCATATTACCTTCACTATAGTTTCTTCAATGCCATTATCATTAAATGATAGTTTCTCAAAATCCTGATCTTTCTTTACAAAGATGTGAGTAGGTTTATCCCCAGCAATCCCCAGATCTCAGTTCTTCCTCTTAATATAAGATTTTTAGAACATTTTAAGAGATAAAGGTGACACTTCAGGCAGCTCTGAGCTAAAATCATCAAGACTAAAGGACACCAGTGGATGCCTAACTGTGAACATTTTTGGACACCAGAGACGACAAAAGCTCAAATATTGTCATATTAAAGTGAGAATATTAACCCCATCTTGCCCCAATTTTTGTTCAGTTATGAACACTCAATATTAATACTTGTAAAATTTTCACATAGCGATGCCCCCAAAACAGTCCATTTTGGAATTCACAACATTTTGAGAACTGGGGGAGACAGTAGGGTAACAAATGCATCTATTTTGTTTTGAGCTGTTGATTAGGAATCTAAGATATTGCTAGGGATTCAGGCACCTCTGGAAAATGAATGGCAGTGAAAACCAATTGCAGTTAGTTACTTGATCAGCTCTGATGCTTTCATAAATCTCATTAAATAACTCTTTGCAACTCAGCTATTCAGGTAAAGTTGTGAATTTGACTTTAGTTTTTCACTTTATCTATTCTCAGTGCCTTTTCTCATAGAACTAACAATGAGGATATATCAGCAACTATCAGAAACAAACATCTGTATATTTGAAGAGTTGGGGTCCAGCATTAAGGACTTGGGAATATGCCACTTTTTCCAAGGAAATTACTTAAGTTTGTTAACTCCAGCTCAGCTTATGTGAACTCTTTCCTGATTAGTTCATACCAGTTTCTCCACAACCCTGAATCCAGTTCTGCCTGCACTTGGACTTATACTTTGTAAAGTATATATGGATATATACACTTCCTAAATCCTATCGTTGTAAGAGTTGCTGTTATAAAACCTTTACAGTACTGTCTTGCATCAGGTTCCTTCTGCTCTTCAACTATATACTTCATATAGATTATATATACCTCAGGTACTATGGACCTCATAGTCTGAGAGAGTTAAAAAAAAAATCCCTATCTTTCAGAAACCTCAGAAACATGCCACCAGACCTGGAGCCTACCACTTAGCTGCCCTATTTTCTTCTTCTTTCTTAACCTGTTCTGCTCTCATCCTTTGTTTCATTAATTTTTCAGATTCTGCCTCCAGGACACTTTTCTCTGTTCCTGGCATGTTCCCCATGGTCTCTCTGCTGAGCATGCCAAGGGGAGAGCAGTACTGGCTTCCAGCAGCCTCTGCTGCTAACTTCCCTGTCCGACCACATATGGAGATGACAGTGCCTCTCATTGACATCTTGTTCCTTGTATATTTGTGAAATCTGTTCTTGTTTGTCCTTATAGCTTCTGCAATTTTTTTCTCCTATTCCAATTTTGCCTTTTGTGATCATCCCCTTATTTACTTATTTTTTACACTAGCTTATCCCTGCTCAAAGCAATGACCCCACTGATTTATCTCTCTCGCGTGCCTTTATCCATTCTTTTATTGCTCACTGTATTTCCCTGGTCAGCTGTCTGTCTTATTTTCCTCTCATGCTTCGGTTCCATTGGTTTTCAGCAGAATATATTTGGGCTTCCAGAAACACACTTTTGAATATTCCACACAGCTTTGCTGTGTGTCTTAGTCATCTGTGGTTTTCAGAATCTGTCATGAATAATTCTGGTGGAAAGAATGTTGTTGAATTTCATAGTGATAAGCTCCAAGAGGACATACAGATATTAAGAAATAATATATGAATTTATACTCCTCAGCCAGAAGATGACTTATGGTATTTTTTCAACTCTCATGCAACTTTTCTCCATTAAAAAACATGCAGTGCTACTCAGTGACATGTACAGCAGGACCTTTCTTCAGGAAATACAGATTTCTCTCCAAGAGTTGGAATTCTTGAATTTTAAGTATATAACTATATACTTAAAAATACTTTTTTATTACTAATTTAATATAATGTTCAGTGTAATTGGGAAAAAAAATCTTTTCAGAAAGAGTGGTGAGACACTGGAACAGGTTATCCAGGGAAGATTTGGATGCCCCCTCCCTAGACATGTTCGAGGCCAAGTTGGACAGGGCCTTGAGCAACCTGATCTAGTGGAAAGTGTTGCTGCCCATGAGGAGGGAGCTAGAACTACACGATCTTTAAGGTCTCTTCCAAACTGAACCATTATATGATTCTATGATTCTAAGCAATAACAATTAAAAATATCTCTTGGTGTGCACTAAGAAGAGTGTCACCAGCAGTACTGTGTCCAGTTCTGGACTTCCCAATTCAAGGACAGGGAACTGGAATGGGCTATGAAGATGACTGGGGGACTATAACATTTGACTTAAGAAGAAAGATTCAGGGACTTGGAGTGTGGAAAGGAGAAGACTGAGATTGAACCACCTCAATGCTTATAAATACTTGAAGAGTGGGTGTCAGGATGATGGGGCCAATCTTTTTCCAGCAGTGTTCAGTGAAAGGACAAGAGGTAACAGGCACAAACTTGAACAGAGGAAGTTCCATCTAAACATGAGGATGAACTTCTTTACTCTGAGGGTGGCAGAGGACTGAAACGGACTTCCCAGAGTGAGATGTTGGAGTCACCATGTTGGTGGATGTGCTCTGGCAGAAGATCTTGATCCTCAGAGGATCTGTGAAATCAGATTACTGATTAACATTCTCTTCTCCATGATATGCACACTCCTGAAAGATGGAATGTGCCACCTATGTCTGGGGCACACTTTCCTTCTTACAGTATCTTATTTCCCAGCATGAATTAGAAAGGGAGCTTATTTGACTAATAAATGTTTAGTCAACTCTAAATACATAGCTTAGGTAAGTGATTCCTATCTGCCACATTTACCATCCTTCTTTTCTCATTTGTATCTTTCTGTTGAATCTATTATTTCAGAGACCTTGTGCTATATGTGTCCATACCAAGAAAAATAAGATGATGGCAATATTATGCCCTAAATCTGAATAACATTTTTTTCTTGAAGGACTGTTATAACTTCTTTTCCCTTCTTTTTTTCTCATTAGTACTTTGAAAATTTTTACAAAGTTTTTTTTTTCAATCTAAAAAGTGTCCCCAGTAACTGTGCCCTCATTCTTTCTTTGCTTTTTTTTTTACATGAGAATTTAATTTAGTATAAACCAAAACATTTGGTCGATTATCGAATCTAGAAAACTACTTTATAGACACCTAATGAGGTTTTCAAAAACATTTAATAAAGCACTTGAGTACCTGAAGTGGCACTGAGATGGACTCTTAAATGCAGCTGAGGAGAGCAAATTATGAAGAGTTTGCCTGGAAGCAAACTTCTGCTTAGGGCTTCAGACAGAAAGCTCCCAAGGTATTTACACTTGTTCCATTGGATACCATAAAGTATTATTTTTGGCTTGGATTATATAATTTCCAAGTCCATACCTCCAGATGAAGACTTTTAGGGTATTGAGAAAGAGGCATTTTGCAGGAAGTCCTCTAATAAATCCAATACTCAAAAGAATGTGAAAACCTAATTTGTTTTCACAACACCACATCCTATAAAATCAGCCTCAAAGCAGTGACTACTTTTAGCCTGCTACTATCAACTGACAACAGCTGACCACAAAATAAATATTTGGATTCCACCAAACCCTACGTTTCAAACTCCCTGCACTCCAGAAGGATAACCTTCTCAGCAGATGCTACACTGTTATGAGGAAGAATCAAACAATCACAGAATGGTGAGGGTTGGAAGGGACCTCTGGAGATCACCTAGTTCAACTCTCCTCCCAGAGCAGGATCACCTAGAGTAAATCACACAGGAACACATCCAGGTGGGTTTTGAGTGCCTCCAGAGAAGGAGACTCCACAACCTCTCTGGGCAACCTTCTTCAGTACTCTGCCACCTCGAAATGAAGAATTTGTTCCCTATGTTTACGTGGAACCTCCTGTGTTCCAGTTTGTATCCATTGCCCCTTTTCCTGTCACTGGGCACCACTAAGAAGAGCTAGTAACAGTCTTGTTGAACCTGGACCATCAAACTGATAGAAATAAAAGCACCACAGTAAATTCAGAAAAAGAGCATGACTCCAGCCTAGCCATTTGCCAACTCACTTGCAGAATAAAGTCTTTCAGCTGAGGCCAATTTTTCACTCATATTTAAACGGCTCCTTAAAGTATGCCAATATACTACAAGAATGAGCAGTGAACCCAGTGGACAGTGGTAACTGGCACAAGAAGTGCTAGAGACAAACTTCTTTATGGGAAATTATTTTTGCTAAGCCACACGGCTCAGAAATCTTTCCTACTCCACAAAAATCCTGCGTAACACTTGGAGTACATGAGTATTGAGCCAAACTTTTCCAGGCTGTGAAAGGTAAAGAACTTTGCTGAGTATTCTAATCACTAAGCTATAAAAGAGAAAATGGGAAGAACAAGTCAAAGCTCAAGAAGGATACAGAGTTTTTTAGCTTCTTTTCACAGAGATGGTTAATTGCAGCCCACACAATGGAGCTAAGACACGCTGATTTTTGGTGTTTTCAACTAGATGGATTAAAATTCTCTGTGCTAGTATCCTGTCTGCTATCCCAATCTAGTCCAATGTACCTGAATCTGCTTTCCAGGAGCCTGGTGGCAACTGAACCAGAGCCCTCTGCGGGGTATGCTTCTTGCAACCATTGCACTGCCAAACATCATAGTATCTAAGGCCGCTTACAGAATCACTGCCTTCACCCTCATCTTCTCAGCTGGACATAGGTGCTCATCCAGAGCTAATGCTTTGGAAAAAAATTGGTGCTCCCATCCACGTTTTACATGCATACATATTTTTGTAAAAGTGGGCCCAAATTTTACCTATTTAAACTGCAATTAAAAGTAATAAACACCTTTTAAAATGCAACAAACTAATCTCTACAGTTCTGCTGTATTGCAGACTTTCCCATGAGCTTCTGCTTTTGGTTCAATAAACCAGATTATTATAAATAGGAAGTGCTTTTATGTGTGCAGTGCCAAAACACATCATCTTTATTTCATTTATTTCTACTGAATAGAAGTTTGTTGGCTTTTCAGATGAGGCACATATATAATAGTATTTCAGTTCAATGAAAACTATTAATTTACCTGAACAGGTACAAGCCTGGTTGATAGGAGGAGTTAATGAAATGCAGAATATTCTATCCCTTTTTTTTGTCCTTCTGGAGTTTCAAATATTTGTTTATGCATTACGGAAAAGTAAGGCAAATCACAAAAGCACACAGAAACATGCTGTAGCTCAAAAGGTAAAGGCAGAAGATTTTCTTCACAGAGTTCTCCACAACAATCTGAAAGGAGGTGGACCAGAGTAAGAGTTGGTCTCCTCTCCCTAGTAACAAGTGACAGATTGAAAATGGCCTCAAGTTGCACCAGGGGAGGTTTAGATTGGATATTAGTCAAGCATTGGAACAGACTGCCAGGGAGATGGCGGAGACATTGTCCCTGGAGGTGTTTAAAAACATGTAGACATGGCACTTTGGAACATGGTTTATTTGGCATGGTGGTGCTGGGCTAAGGATTGGACTTGATTTTAGAAGTCTTTTCCAACCTTACTGATTCTATGATTTTAAAAGCCAACTCAATCCTTTTGCACTTCAGTCTTTTAAAAGACATGAATAGCCACAAACATACTGCAGATCTACTAAAGAAAAATGAATGTCTTTGAAAAACAGCATTACAAAAAGGAGTTAGGAGTAACAAATAACATAAGAATAGAATGAGGTGACAGAAACAAATGATGGAGCTCAAAATTTAATGTGTTTTGTTTGGTTGGTTGAGTTTTTTTGTTTGGGATCTTTTTGTGTTTTTTTTTTTTTTAAGAAATTCAAACACTGAAATATGTATTTTTAAATAGAACAAAGCAGATTAGTTTTGATGTGGTCAACATAGTAATAGGAATTTAAATAAAAATGAGGACCTTTTAGCTAATTGGAGCTGATTTCTCCATCCCAATTCACTGAGACTACAAGTATAACTGATCCCTGGGATGAACAGTGGCAAATGTATGGCTAATCTGTTGTCTGGCTGGCAAGATCACTTCACCCATCACCAAAGTCTCTGCCCTTGGGACATGACAACTGAAAGGTAAGTTTTAGTTTTTCAACAGTTAACCCATTTAAACAATAAGTTTATTTAACTGGTCAAACAAGGCGCAGTATGTATTTCTAGGTGTTCTACAAATACACAGGGACAATCTCAACCCTGGAGAGCTCATTTAAAGCAAGATGTAAGAAAAGAAGTATAAAAATTCATAAGACTAAAACCTTCTGTGGCAGCACAGGTTAGCAAGGTACATGCCATGCAGTTGTAGATTATTCCGAAGCATTTATATAAATAATATAATATCTGATTGCCTCATGACTTACGATGTCATGGATGGGGTTCATGTCTCACCTACCCCTATATGTCACATTAAGCTTCCTTTAAAAGTCAGTGCAGAGAAGCTGGAGCCTCCTGGGAGGCAATTAATCTCATCTTTCTGAGACACTTTGCCTATCTGTCCACTGACAAGAATAGAAATTCTACCATTTAGGAATCAGATATAAAATGAGAGAAATTCAAGTCTTTCTCTCTCACCTTTTTTTTTTTTTTTTAAATATTGTTTGTCCATCCCTAACAAAGATGTGGACTTTAAATCCCCAGATTTTAAATCCCTGGTTTTTTTCCTATCACAACTGCTGTATAACTTAACACAAAAAATTCTTCTCCCTATAGCTTAGTCTTTTCAAGACTACCTGCATGATCCATTACCAGCCAAATGCTGTAGTTGCACTAATTTTAGGGAGGTAAATACCCAACTTAACTCTGTGTTCAAGAGCCGGAAGCCACAATTGATTATGTCTTGTCGGCAGACCCTTGAATACAGAGACTGATCAAAGAAACTAGGAGAGTGCAAAGAGCACAGGTTTAATGACTCGTATTGATTCATTAGATGAAATGCATATAATCAAGTTTTGCTAAGTGGCTATTGATTCTACACACTTTGATGTTGATTTAGATGTAACACAGCCACACAAAAATGGGAACACACAAAGCCAGTGACCGCTTCTGCACCACCTCAAAGAGCACTGACTTCTGCAACAACTCAAAATCCTCAAGCCTGTGTTTATTCCAAAAACACTGGGAAAGAAACCCCTCTACATAACAAATGAACATGATGTTTGCTACACTGAGCTAAATCAAAGCAGTACCTAGAGCTGCCGAGATATCTGGATTTGTGTGTATCCTGAGTTTTCAGCCTCAGTGGTAACGACAACTCTGTTTTCAGGTAGAGGCCAGAGCAGGTTCCATTGTATTTATTTTTTATGATAACATGATATTATAAACTGGGAAATGTTCATCATCTATCATTCACCGATTTGGAAGGGTTTGTGCTGGTTTGAGGCTAATTGGAATATTTTAATACAGAAAATTGTATTATAGGCTGTGAAAAGGAAACAATGGTGATGTCTACTTCACTCATAGGCTTGCTGAGATGTTTAAGAATAGGAACTCAAAACATATGTAACACAGTGTCTCTGGGGCACAGCGTCTTGGGCGGTCTAGCAGCTTCTGGCTTCTCCTCTCTGCTGAGTAACCTCACTAACTACTTTCCTTCCAACCCCTCTGGCCAATCCTCCAAGCTCACCTTGCACATAAGGCAAACCTTGGGGTAAGGTATAGGGGTGGGGAGAAGGTGGAAGAGTGGTTGGAAGCCCCTCCGGTGGACTCTGATTTCTGGGAGGGGTGTTGTGTTTCTGTATTACCTTTACCTTGCATATTTCTGTAAATATTCCTATATATAGTGTATATATCTGCTTGTATATTGTGCTAAGCTGTAAATAGAGCTTCATTCCTTAACTTCCAGCTGGCTGAGTTCTAGTCTGGGTCATTTTACAAAGTGTGGGGGGACGAGGAACTCCCAAACCAGAATATACTGCGGGAGCACATCTATCAGATACAAAACTTCTTTGCAGAGTCACAATATTTGGGCATTGGACCTAAGGCAAAATCTTTCTATTCCAGTATTTTAAATGTAATTGCTCTTAAGCAATGCAGCATGCTAAGCCCAAGCATTCAAAAATCAAGGGAAATAAACTGCTGGAAACCAAAGGTGATATATGTAGTTATGCTGTCATTTAGCGACAAGGCTAGATACGTATTAGTAGAATCAACACTCATAGTCACACACTGAGTAGATCATGTTTAACAACACCACAGCACGTCAAACCATCGTTCTAGCATGTACTTAAGTATTGAGTAATAAAGTGTGCTGTCATTTTATCACATCTCTAATGTAGGGCTACAATAATGAGGCTATCAGCTACTGATTCCTATCACAAATACTCTTCTGTCACCTTTACATAGAGACACAATAGCAGTGGCTTTTGATTTAAGTAAGAAAGAATTAAGAAATATAAGACACCAATTTTCTTGTAATTACAGCAATAAGTATCTTATTTGATCCAAAAAAGCTAATGGTTACAGAATATAAACCATAGAAAGGAATACTACTGTGGAGCACCCTTGTGTTACAAGACTGGCATCAGTAAACATCTGGAATTACAGAAAAAACTGACAAAAACAAAGTGATACAAGCTGCAACCACTTCAGTGCTTATGTACTGGATTCTCACCTCCAGCACAAGCTACAAGATACTGTTCTTTGTCTTGCATGGTTGGTTAGGAGTCATTCAAGTGTGAAATATTCTAAATTCTGGTTGCTAGAGGACTGAGATGTGTAAATCTTCCTATTCTGGGAAAAAAAAAAAGAAAAGGCAAAAAGATTGTGCCTATGCACAACACAAAAAAAAAGGTGATTATTCTAAACAGAATAGAAATTACAACAGTCTCTCCACCTTTTTGCATTATGAAGCTGCAGCTAGAATTGGTCTCCTGGTAAAAATGAAAACCATTATTAACATATATTTAGCAAACAGTATTATGGAGGAACTGAAAGTTTACCCTCCATATTAATTTTTAAGAGTAGTTTCTTTCTTTGTGGCCTTTTTCCCCAAAAGGTTATAATAAATGCTGAACATAAAGAAGATTTCTAAAATACCTTTATCATGATACCTTCCTAAGCCTAATTTAATAGGACATTTTTATAGTAGTTGTTGTGTCTGCCAGTTTACCCCTGCATGCAAAGTTGTATACACTAATTTATAGCCAAGTCTTTATGTTCTTTGCTTTAGATAGACACAGGTATGTCAGTACCATGTCATTTCAACAGTGATTAGTTGAAATTAGTTCCAATCAGAGATGCATCAGAGAAAGTTTGGGTCCTAAACCACACAATTCTCCTTCCTTAACTTTTAGTCACTATGGGAGTAATGGGAGCATATCCTTCAAGAGACACAAATATAATTGTATATATTTTTCCATCCCATGCAAGTACAAGGTAGGTATTGTGGATCATTATTCTCTCCCCTAAGAAAATGCTGCTGTGCAAGTCCTGCTCCCTGCCATGAAAGGCAAGCATTTCCTCATTCTACCAAATTTCCTTACACCCTGAAAGGCATGCATTTCCTCATTCTACCAAAAAAGTCTCTTTCTGCAGCACATAGAAGTTGCCTCGTTGCCCCTGTGTGTGTGTGTATATACATGCGCATGCTGTATATATATATATATATATATATAAGTTGGTCTTGCAGATAGTATTTCCACAAAGACACATATCAAAAAGAACTGGTTCAAGCTGAAGGCAGACTCAAAGGACAAAACTGTATCTGTTATGTTCAGTTCATCATTTTGCACCTTTGTTTTCCTCATTGTTAGAAGAATTAGAAATACTCTGGTCTTAAAAATGAAAACTTACCTACTGGCTTAATTACACAACTCCAAAAGCCAAGTGTCTAGATGTGGGCTTAAATGACTTGGCCTTATTTTGGTATTCTTTGATATATTTGATGAAAGGAAGGATGTCTGTTCAGGAAAAAAGAAAAATCACAAAACAAACCTAACTGAATTCCATCACATTCTAGTCCAGAATAGTGAGGCCTCAATTTGACTCACATCATGATTTAAAAAAAAAAAAAAATACTATGGCATATAATGTTCCTTTTTATAGATGACAGTGAGTTCCATTAGGCTGCACAAGAATCTCTGAAGGAAAATTAAAATAGCCTCCCAAGGGAGTGGAAGCCCCACACAGCATGATTTAAATGTGGCATCTGGGTTGTGGGTGGAAATGGCGGTTTCCACTGAAAATCTGCTGCCAATATATCTCCTAATTTTCACAGGGAAATGTGGCAGTTATCCTTCTCTAAAGTTCAAATGCACAGTTTGAAAACCAGGCAGCAAGGGTTAAAAACCAAACAGTGAACGGTCCAGGACAATGTACTGTCCAAGGACCAAAGAATAAAACTGAGAAATGGCTAGAAAAAAATTGTGTAGCAGAAAGATGGAAAAAAGAAAAAGAGATTCTTTAGTTTCAAAAGATGAACTGAAACTTCTGAGAAAGTGTATGCCACTTCAATTACTACATTTAATTTTTTGAGTAGTTTGAGGCATCTGATGCTAAACACTTACGTCTCACAGAAAGCTGGTTAGCAATGTTAGTCACTTTTAGAAACGGTCCCCATGTATTTGGGGCAAAGATGTTTGCTGGGAACGGTTGTGGCGCCATTAAATGTCATCACACTGAACTTTAAAGTACAGATGATTAGACGACTGAGTTCCTTGGTGAATAAATGCCCCGATGCCAATATATAGGTATAGAAGTTGGAGTCACCATAGCAAGCATGGTGACTGTGATATATCTATGCTAAGCAATATGAAGGACCAGGAAAAGAAATGTTTCCAAAAATCTCTTCTCTCTCTCTTGCTGACACCTGCATCTACTTGCAAGTCTGACTTAGCCATCATCTTGGAAAGATGACTCATAATCCAAAAAGATACTTTTTGATGCGGGTACAAAAACCATGTCTGTAGTATAGATGTTTGTGTTACTGTAGTCTCTGCCTTGATACAGGCAGTGCTGAGATGTTCTTTGCCTTTTTTTCCTAACAACTCTGGTTGAAACAATTGTCAAAAATACGGAAGATCATTTCTTTTCTTTTTGTTTGGAAACCAATCTGTCTGCCCAGAGAGGTCGTGGAGTTTCCTTCTCAAGAGACTTCCAAGACCCATCTGGATGAGTTCCTGTGTGACCTGCCCTAAGTGATCCTGGTTTCAACCTCTATTGACCTGATGATCTTGAGAGGTCCCTTCCAACCTCTATCATTCTATGATTCTATGATTAATCTGCTGTTAATCTAGTCCATCTAGAGAAGTCAAACTAGATTTTCTCTCTCTCTGTTCTCTGTAAAAAGTTTCACAGTCCTTTCTATCCACAGACCTGGCTTAAACAACCACAAATCTAATCAGTCTTTGCCTGTCACCTTTCTGGTCTGGCTTTGGCCTGGGAATTAACATCATACTTGAATCCACTCAAGCTGATAAGAAATAAAAGCAGTACGTTGCTTCCTGAGGTAGCATTCTCATTCCCAGTCCAGGACACACCATCATGATATTTTTCTTGGGACGTGACTGCTATGTTGTATGCAGAAAACAGTGCTATCCCTGCAAGGCAATGAGAGCAGAGAATGCTTGCTGTGCCTACTGGACCAGAGGATGCTGGTCTGCAAACCTCAGACATTCTGGCACGTGGAAAACATTATGCAGCACAGTTTAGCTAAGCTAGCAGCACCTCTGGGCATACACAAATAGGTCTTCTATTACAAATTTGATCAACTACAGACTGGGGATTTTTGTAGATCACTCTCTTCAGTTTTGGTACCTAAGATACACTTAAACTGTACTCTTGATGTTTGTGCTTATGATGTAAGTTATGTGATGAAATGCTGTTGTTTTTTTTTTTTTTTAATTAAAATCACAGATAGCAGAAATTTAATGGTAGAAAACTTCTACCTCATCTCAACAGGTGAATGTACAAAACAGGAGGTGAGTGAGATACCAGAGACATTTTAGCATACAAAATACTTCAGGACATGGATTGATGGGTATGATGGTGTTAGGTTGATGGTAAGACTCGATGATCTTGAGGTCTTTTCCAACCACAACAATTCTATGATTCTATGAGATTTTGAAAATAGGGATGATAAGCTGCATAGATACGAGGTAATTTCAAATTACCTGGTATCATACAAAGCTATATTGTAGCATGGTTAGTAGGTAAATCTTCCCTGACTCTTCACCAGATTATTCTAGATTTCCTTATAGCTTAAAAAATATGGAGTTTGATACCATCTGTGTTTTTCAGACCAGCCAATAAATTTTAATATTCCTGAGAATCTTCTTAATTCTTTTTAGAGAGTTCTACAGCTACATCATTACAAAATCCTTGATGTAATAGGAATGAAATTCTCTTCCTTCTTACACACAAGGTCAGTTTAAGTCACAGTAGACTTAAAAAGTAAGCAAAACCAAAAAAATTGTAACAAATCTACTCTGTTGTGGCTCTAGCATAGCTGTCCACTACACTGTGATTTCCAAATCTGACCGCTACAATTTTCAAGGAATAGTCAAAATTACAGTAGATAGAAAAAAACTAAATGTTTTCACTGGTTTATAGCTTTGCTAAAATGCTGACATCTTAAATGAGTGGTTCCATTTTTAGTCAATGCCATTTTAACTCTTTAGCCCTTCCTCCCACATCCTTTTAATAAACAGGAAGCAGTAAACTTGACTGCTAAGACGTGAAGTTAAAACAGTACTCAGAATTTATTTGCATTCTTTCTAAAATAATATTTGTTTTATAACTTTGACTCAGTTTCTGAATCTGTCTTCCTCTGTGATCTCTATAGGTGTCACAAGCTAAGCAAAGCCAGGCCACGTCAGTTCTGACTATGACAGTATTTGCAAGGAACACCTTGGTGCTGCAGAGACAGTGCTATGAATCAGAAAGAATTACACTTTCCTTGCCATTAGCACTGAAACAAATTTACCATTGTGGAAGAAAAAGAAGACTGTAAAGCTGGTAATACCTTATGTCACATGGAATTAAAAAGAAGAGCTAAGTGTCCCATGTTTTAAGAACAAGAAATTTTCATTCTAATGCCCTGCTCAAATTAAAGGCATACAACTGCATTCTGCCAGGATTATTCCTACATTTTCAGATAGATATGTATACTGGTGAAAACATGCTATGACTAGTCTTGTTATGTCACAGGATCACAGATTCCAGGGATTGAAAGGGACCCAAAGAGATCGAGTACAACCCCCCTGCCAGAGCAGGACCATAATCTAGCTCAGGTCACAGAGGAATGCATCCAGACAGGCCTTGAAAGTCTCCAGAGAAGGAGACTCCACAGCCTCTCTGGGGAGCCTTTTCCAGTGTTCTCTGACCCTTACAGTAAGGAAGTTCCCCCTAGTGTTGAGTTGGAACCTCCTGTGCTGCAACTTACATACATTGCATCACGGAGTGAGAAAAGCCTGCTCCCCCACTCCTGACCCCCAGCCCTCAGATATTTATAAACATTTACTGAATCCCCTCTCAGTCTTCTACAGACTAAAAAGCCCCAGGTCCCTCAGCCTCTCCTCATAAGGCAGTGCTCCAGTCCCCTAGTCATCCTTGTAGCCCTCTGCTGGACTCTCTCCAGCAGATCCCTGTCCCTCTTAAACTGGGAAGCCCAAAACTGAATGTAGTACTCAAAATGAGGTCTCACCAAGGCAGAGTAGAGAGGGAGGAGAACCTCCCTTGATCTGCTGGATACACTCTTCTTAATACACCCCAGGATCCCATTGGCCTTCCTGGCCACAAGGGCACATTGCTGTCCCATGGATAACTTGTTATCCACCAGCACTCCTAGGTCCCTCTCCACAGGGCTGCTCTCCAGCAGATCACCTCCCAGCCTGTACTGGTGCAGTTTATTATTCCTCCTCAGGTGCAGGACCCTGCACTTGTCCTTGTTGAACCTCATTTGGTTCCTCTGTGCCCATCTCTGCAGTCTGTCCAGGTCTCACTGGATGGCTGCACAGCCTTCAGCTGTATCAGCCTCCCAGTTTGGTGTCATCAGCAAACTTGCTGAGCAGACTCTGTCCTCTCATCAATATCATTGATGAAGATGTTGAACAACACCAGACCCAGCACTGATCCCTGGGGGACTCCACTAGTCACAGCTCTCCAGATGGACCTGGCACCATTGATCATCACTCTTTGAACTCTATCTTGTAACCAGTTCCTAATCCACCTCACTGTCTGCTCTTCCATCCCACACTTCCTGAGCTTGCTCACTAGGATGTCATGGGAGACAGTGTCAAAGGCCTTGCTTAGGTCAAGGTAGACTATATCCATTGGTCTCTTTTGAATATACCCATTCAGTTATGCCATCATAGAATACTATCAGGTTAGTCAAGCATGATTTCCCCTTGATAAATCCATGCTGACTACTCCTGATAACCTCCTTCCCTTTCAAGTGCCTTGACATGCCCTCTAGAAGGAGCTGCTCCATCATTTTTCCAGGGATGGAGGTGAGGCTGACTGGTTGATAGTTCCCTGGAACCTCTTTCTTGCCCTTTTTGAAGACTGGGGTGACATTGACTCTCCTCCAGTCCTCAGGCACCTCTCCTGCCTCCCACAATTTGGCAAAAATGATGGAGGGTGGCAGAGGGATAACATCAGCCAGTTCTCTAAGCACTCTTGGGTGCATCTCATCAAGGCTGATCCCTATCCCTATCCCAGTAGCTGATCCCTATCCCAGTCTGCACTGACCAGTGGGAAGCATTCCCTCCTCCAGGCTTCCTCTCCTTCATCCAGGGTCTGAAGTACATAAGGGAGTTCAGCCTTAGGTGTAAAGACTGAAGCAAAGAAGGCATTCAGCAACTCCGCCTCTTTGCATCCTCAGTTATCAAGGCTGCCTCCTTGTTCACCAGTGGCTCCGCACCTTCCCTATTCTTCCTTTTCCTACTGATATATTTGAAGAAGCCCTTCTTGTTCTCTTTTACTTCCTTTGCCAGTTTCAGTTCCAATAGGCTTTGGTCTTCCTTGTTGCCTTCCTACATCAATGAATCTTGTGAATGTATTAAAGCATCATAAGCAATATGACCTTTGGTGTCATTTGGAATCAGATTCTTGACATCACAAAACACACTGAGGCTACCGTATTAACATTTGTGAAAAGTTTTAAAACCAACAGTTGAAAAAGCTTCATGAGCATTAAAAGCAGTTAGCATAGTCAATTGGCTGAGAAGCAGCCATCCATCTAGTTGAGACTTGACTAAGTCTGGGGGTATCCAGAGAACTCTCTGAGAAATAACTTTGAAAATCAGTTTGGTGTTTGTTTTTTTTTATTTGTTTAGTTTCGTTTGGTTTGTTTTTCTTTTTTTTTTGTGCTCGGAGACTAGCACATCTATAAGACTCGTGTCAGAGAATATTCATCATATATGTCATCATATATGTCATATCCTTTTGTCTGAGATGACTGTTTGCTTGTCCTCTTTGCCTGAAGTAGTTTTTATAGTTACTAAGAACCAAGGAACTCTTAACACTCATTGATCACAGAATTGTTTCAGTTGGAAAAGACCTTTAGGATCAATGATTTCAGCCATTATCTAACTCTGCTATGGTGCTAAACCATGTCTTTCAGCACTGTATCTGCATCTTTTCAACGCCTCCAGGGGATAGGGATTCAACCATCTCCCTGAGCAGCCTGTTTCAGTTTTTGAGCACCCTTTCAGTCAAGAAGTTTCTTCTAATACTCAGTTTTCTTTCATCCTAGGAGAAACTATGCCCAAATAGTACATCAGTTCTTCTAGCACATAAATCTTATTCTCTCTGCAAATACTCGAAAACAAAACAAAAAAAAAACCAAAACACTTGCTAATTGTCATATAAATGAACTTTTAATATAAGAAGGATGGTCTAAAGCAAAAGGCACTGTAGAATAATTCAGAGGCATGACTCAACTTCTGGCTGTGACGCAGATTTCTTGTGTGGTAGAAGAGAGAAAGTCACGAACTTCGAGTTTACCAAGGGAGGGAAGGCACTACAGCTCTGAGTCTATATGCAGAGCCGTGCAGTGAGATCCTAACGTCCAATGCAGTATGTCTGCTCCTCTTCTAATATCCAGGGACAAGCAGGCACTTAACGTACAGCAGAATGTAGACACTGTTAATCTAGACTGGTATTTTCTGGGTGGGGGTTCTCCTGGAATTAATCACCTCAAGCCTTCATTCTTACAGAACAGAAATCGACTGGTCAGAGATGGTCAGAGGAGAAATCAGGATCGCAGCCTCAGATGTTATCTAATCTAGATTATACAAACACGTGAGAAATTTCTATTTAATATTCTCTTTGGCCAGTAGTGACTGAGACTTCATTTCACACCTCTCAGAAGACTGCTTGCTCATGAGATTTTCTAGTAATCTGCATTGAGAGTGCCCAGTTCTCTAATACTTCACACAAAACACTCATGCGTTCCTGGCTATCAAAGGATTCAGTCCATTCCACTCTAAAACATGTCTGATTTCTAGAAACAAAAATAGGGTTCTTCTTTCTCCAAGTGACTGCTTGAAGTTACAAAACTATATCCTTCCCTCTTCTTTTCAGATATGATACTGTTCCATAAAATAAGAACCAATCAAGAAAAGAGAACACAAACATCTTGACATCTTAACAGGAGAAATGTGACCTAACTCCTTTTGACAAGTAAAAACATAATGAAGAAGTGCCATGCTTGTATAGATCACAAATTGGAGGACCTAAAAAACCCTGCTACACTGAAATAAGCAGGTAAGAGATTAGGGATGCACTATGTTATGCCCTTAGTATGACACAAGTTTCAAGATGCTCTAATATATGTTTCTTGGCAGAAAATTAGAAATTTGGACACGCTCAGAAGTACAGTTCTATTGACTTCGGAGTTAAGACCAAAATAAGGGAGGGATGATGAGGGTCAACCCTTTGTACTGGCTGAGTTAAAGCACAAGTTGAATGCATGCCAGGTTTTAGCCCCAGTGTTTATCATACAATCACAGAATCGTTTGAGTTGCACAAGACCATCAAGTTCAACCACTCTCTAATTCTACCAAAGCTGGTGCCAAGCCATGTCTATCAGTACTAACTCTGTGTCTTTCCCAGACGACTGGAAACTGGCCAATGTGATCCCCATCCACAAGAAGGGTCGGATGGAGGAACCTGGGAACTACAGACCTGTCAGCCTGACCTCAGTGCCAGGGAAAGTGATGGAGCAGATTATCTTAGGGGCAATAACTGTGCACCTGAGGGATGGCCAAGGGCTCAGG
>WBNM01040839.1:0-18524 GCA_013399055.1 Ramphastos sulfuratus
GGGAACTCCCAAACCTTCACAGTCATGCATTTAGAATACAGTTATAGCTATACAACATAGCATATAGGTGTAGATATAATCAGAATCAACTGTGACTAAAGATAGCAGCTAATTTTTCTTGCCACTCCCTGTATAAAACCTGTTCATGAGGTGACATTGTCTTTGCCAGCACAAAGGGTGAACATCTGCGTGTGCCTTTGAAAACTGAACTGGCATGGATCCTCTGTCACAGGAATGGGAGCTTCAGTGATTTGTCCACCCACAAAAATTCAGTGGAGAGGAAAATCTTCAGCAGAGAGGAAAATCTTAACCAGTGTGTGGTATTTTGAATATAACAGTAATGTAAAAAAAAAAAAAAAGGGTATAAGCCACCACATATATAGAAAATGTATTCTCTATTAATGTATTATAAGTCTCTATACCATTTCTCTCTAAGAAATGGTAGTGTTTAATAAGGATAATGACATTTTGAATGTAATGGGAAGTTGGGAGACGGAGTAGCAAACCCCTTTGATGTTGAATTTGTCAAATGCCAATGGTGACAGCAATTACATAACACTTTTTGAGGTGCAACAGGCCTTGGATTTGGGCTGCAAGTAGAAGCAGGTTTTCTTCAGGTATTGAAAGGGCCCCCAGAGTGTTTGTCTCCTCCAGGTTGAACAACCTCAGCTCCCTCAGCCTATACCTATAGCAGAGGTGCTCCAACCCTTGTGTGGTCCTCCTCTGGACTCATTTCAACAATTCTATGTCCTTCTTATGACAGGAACACCGGAACTTGATGCAGTATTTGAGGTGACAAGAGCAGAGTAAAAGGGCAGAATAACCTCTCTTGACCTGCTGGCCACACTTCTCTTGATGCAGCCTAAGATGAGTTATCAAAACTCTTTTTTAAAGCACTCTGATGTTCACTATATACACACACACACTCATGATTCTTACCATCAGACAAAAAGTCTTTCTCAGATACTTAGTAAAAATGGTCTTTAAGAGTTCCTTCATTACATTTACGGTATATTTGTCAGAAAAAAAACATAACATACTTTGGTTTTATTGCTATTTGTGTTTGCTGTGGCTTTCTGGGACTATAGAATTGCAACACAGAGGCATTGCTAGAAAAAGACAAAGGACTCTTGTGCAGAATCTGCTTTTATTTAGCTCAGCTTAATTTTGGTAGTGTTCCCAATCAATACATTACTTTCTTTAAGACAAAAATCAATGGACTTACAGAAGCTGCACACACAATCCCTTTCAATGCTTTCTTAACTCTCCAATCATGATTGGGAATTAATAAGGCAGTCAGCTGTGGGTGTTTGTTTCAGACAGTTTATCTGACTGCCGTTGTAGTTCCAGGTTATTATACCTTGTTAAATGGCTCGGGCCCAACCTCTATAAAATGTGCACAATTTTTCAACTCTTGTTGAATAAGATGTGTGTTTGGTAAGTGCTTGATAATTTTTTTTCTGTTTCTCAGGAACCATGACTGCTTTAATGAGCTACAAAGTGGTGAAGATTTGTGTGTTGCCCAAAGCCAGGCTGTTTAATTTAGGGTTTTCCTATAACACACGCACAGATTTGAAATATGTTCTGGGTTGTTTGTTGTTGGTTTTGGGGGGTTGGTTGTTGGTTTTTTTTTTTTTTCCAGTTCTGGCTTCACTCCTTTTAAAGCTTAGTGCTAAAGTTTCCCCAGGCAGCATTTTCCAAAACAGCTCAATTTGTTGGTGTCATAGACTTGTTCAGCACACACAAGACACATTATTCCCTATTTATTTTGAGTTCCAGTATAAACACATTTGCAGCATTAAGACCAGCTCCCTTCTGCATGCTTGTGATTTCTGCTTGGTGGATGCCAAGCTGCTTCTGTAAACCTTAGGGTGTAGCCAGAATCCACTTTGGGTGGCTTTAGAAGCCCAGTCTGTATTTCACCTCTTGTGCCTAGCAATATTAGGTAACAAAATTCATGTTTGTAGCAGGAGATTCTGTGTATTACTGCATACTTTCACTTCATTTGAAACTGGGAAGAGAAAACTGACCCCAGATTCATTTACAAAGAGATGCTTATGATGCCACGAAGATGCTCAGAGGGCTGGANCATGGGAGGTCATTAATTCTGTATTAACCCTGGGACAGTCCACACGAGCACGCGTGTGTGTCAGCAGCCATTTCTCTTTTGCATGCGTACTCCACTCTGCCCACCAGATTGTTATAGGTTCACAGCAAATAGTATTCAACCATTGTGCAAGCAACACTGTGTGCATTACTGTTTGGAGGGGTCATGAATCTAGGCAGAGTGCAGGGAGAAAGAAGACAGTGCAGATACCACAAGCATTCTCTGGTGTTGTTGTATATGGATCCAACTCTCTTTTCGCCACCACTAAAGCCGATCAAGTCCATTGCTGTCCTAACCACACGTAGCTCACTGTTAGTGCACACGAGTTTATAAGGGAAGCTGGCAGCTCTTCCAAGTTGGTTTTTTGGAGTTTTATTTTGACTATCAGAGGGGAAATGGGTAGAGGAGATTGCTCATGTTATGCAGTGTCTGTTAATATAGAGGTTGGATGTTTGCTCATTCAAAATGTCCCCCATTAGGACTTCATCCTGTATCCCCCCAGCTTGCTCTGTGACTGGTAAGCCATGCATCACAAACAAAATCCTACACTTTCTAAAATGGTAAAATTGCTCAGTTCTGTGCTAGATTTTGCAGGATATTCTTGGGTGCTTGCAAGATTCCTTCTTTTCATCTTTTCTGAGATACAGGTCCAAGGAGGCACAGGGGAACGTTTTACCAAACGTTTTCTGCACTAAGGTAGTACAATAATAGTAGATCAGAAAGACAGTGAATATGTGTTAGGGTCAGAGTTTCAGCTGGCATGAAGAGATATATTTCCACTCCGGTCTAGGATCTGGCCTTATACTGTCTAAGCACTTGAAATCTTCAAGACTTGGCTGCAGACCTTGTGAGAATAAGCTTTGTTGCAAGACTTTCAGCATTGAATGCTTGCACTTGGACCACAAAAGTATCCTTTTGTACGGTATTTTGGCAATTCACCATCCGCTTTGGGCCAGAATCGAGATGTACATGAACATGGAAAATAAATTTTAAAGCAATGGAAATGTTCAAATGGAAATTGTGCTGATGTTCAGTCTGAGGGAAAACTTCTGATCATAGTTATTTTTATGTGTACCGTTTCATTCATCTGTCATTCAGTAGTGGTCATTTCGAAATACTCTGAGCCTGAATCTCCCAGGAGGGGAAAGATAATCCTGTGGTTAATGCACAGAAATAGGAGTCAGGAGTTCTGGCTTCTCAGCCATCTAGAGTGATTTTAAGGCAGTTCACTTAAGCCCTGATTCAGCAAAGTATGTAAGCATGTAAGCAACTTTTAAGTACGTGAGTGGCCTTGTTAAATCCAGTAGTGCGTTTGACAGTGCTATACAGCTGTGGAGTACTGTAAGCAGTTTCTGTTAATGATGAACAAACAACTGCTACTCCTCACGCCCTGTGCTGAAGCTTTGAAAAACAACAACAGAATGCGTAGGGCAACCAAGTAGTTCCCAGCACAGAGAGGAACATTGATTAATATGCAGTGCTGGACAAGCTTTGAATAGAACCCTAACTCTTTCCTTGTTTTTCCTTGGACAAAACCCTCCTGAGTCAGGTCATCAGTCATCCTTCTGAGTTTCTGAGGGGCTTTTTGTATTTATGATGGAGTAACTACCTAGTTACCTAAAAGCACAAAGTAACCCTGAATAAAGCCTGTTCAGAAGAAAAACACCTACAAAGGAGTTGTAGGGAACTGCTCTGAAGAGGTGAAAGAGCTAAAGAAAACAGTTCCTTCTATAAGGAAGAGCATTTGTGTCTGGGGCCTTTTGGATGGGGTCTGGAGTTTCATAAACACCAGTTCTGATTATCAGAACTTCCTTCTCAAAATACTGAAAATATTTTTATGTAGAAATGCATAGTAAAGCAGAGGCAGTGAGGGGGTGCATCATCCATCACTCTGCTTTATGGCTCTGCTCAAGAACTGCAATGGCTAGTGTGAAATATGTTGTTTCTCCCAGCAGAATCTCTATAAATGGGAAAATCAAAACATATTCTACCTCCAAATAAACACACTAAAGGTTAAATAATGTTGTGCTAGCTTGTGCTATTTGCACACAGCCCACATTAAGAACTGCTGAATGGAGAGTGCCCCTTGAGACTCTAGTTATGCTTAGGTGGGGGTTAATTTGAAATGCCTCTTTAAAATTGTGTTTCATCCTTGCTTCCTACGGAGAAACAGACTGCAAGCTGTAGCTGAACCAACTTCACATCCCTTGCAGCTGCTCACTCCGCCTTTTGGATGAGGAAAAAGGGACTTTTGCTCCTGTGCATTGCTCCTCAGCATTGCTAAGATAGCGGGCACTTAGCATGAGGTCTGCAGAGATCCTTGTGATGGTTTGGGAGTTTCTTGCCCCCTACTCTTTTAAAATCACCCAGACTAGACTCAGCTGGCTGGAAGTTAAGGACTGAAGCTCTATTTACAGCTTAGCACAATATACAAGCAGAGATATAAACAATATACAAGAATATTTACAGAAATATACAAGTTAAAGATAATACGGAAACACAACACCCCTCCCAGAAATCAGAGTCCCCAGGAGGGGCTCCCAACCACCCTTCCACCTTCTCCCCACCCCTCTACCTTACCCCAGGGTTTTGGCTCACGCACAAGATGAGTTTGAAGGAAAGTGGTTAGTTAGGTTATTCAGCAGAGAGGCCAAGATCAAAAACAGATAGAGAGCCTGAGACTCTCCGAGCCTGTGTCTTATCTATGTTTGTGTTCTTGTTCTTACACATCTCAGCAAGCCTATGAGTGAAGCAGACATCACCATTGTTTGCTTTTCACAGCCTATAATTTTCTCCTTTAAAATATTCCAATTAGCCTCAAACCAGCACAGTCCTTTCTCCTCCCTTTCAGAGCTGCAAAAATGCAAACTGGCTTTGTCTTTTGCAAGTTCTTAGAGATCCTGGCTGCAGTCCTATGCAAGAAAAAAGGGTTCTAAAGATAAGCTCCCTTTGTAACAAGTTACCTGCAATGCAGAGGAAACTAGTTTACTTGGGATCTCCATGCCTCCAGGACTTTTTGCTTTGGTCCCACTGCTTTCATGTTCTAGCTTGGCTTATCTATTTAGGTATTCAAGAGGGAGTTTGTTTGCTGTGTTTAGAAGTTGACAATAATCCTCTGTGTCTTAATGTCATTACAGGTTTCTGAGACAACACAACTTTGTCTACAGGAAAAGTTACCAGAGGGTTATGCTTTCCTTTGGATTCAACTAGTGTGTAGTTCTTGGATTCAACTAGTGTGTAGTTCTCCATTTCACCACAGATCTCTCACATGGCTGAAAATTAGTGTAGGAAGCTCAAGAGCATCATTGACAAGATACAGGTGTTTTACATATGTCATATTCCTTAAGTAACTGAAGCTTTATCTGTGCAAAGCCTTCCTGTCTAAAGGGGACATCTTAGCAGTTCCCTGTCCTCTGAGCACTGTTAGGATTCACTAGGGTAGGTCTTTTGACACTGAAGTGGTAGGATTCAGTTGTGGAAATTCTCTGTTATCCAGGAGAAAGTCACCCACCAGGTCTTATGCTAAGCTTGATTAAAAAGGAATGCAAACTCCAGATCCAGATTCTAACGTTGTCTGTGTATTTAATACCTTGAGGAGGGAACAGAGCCTTCCAAAATTTAAATTTCTGACTCTTGCTTAATAAAACTGTCTTAACGGGCTGCAGGTTTTCCATCTTGCAAACAGAGATGACAACTTGCCAGCACTAGAGAGATTTTGCGAAGAAAAATCATAGACTCATAGAATGGTAAGGTTGGAAGGGACATCAAAGATCATCTAGTTCCAACCCCCTGCCATAGGCAGGGACACCTCCCACTAGCACAGGTCACTCAAGGCCTCCTCCAACCTGGCCTTGAACACCTCCAGGGAGGGAGCAGCCACAACCTCCCTGGGCAACCTGTGCCAGTGTCTCACCACCCTCACTGCAAACAACTTCCTCCTAACATCCAGTCTAAATCTCCCCTCTGCCAGTTCAAACCCATTGCCCCTTGTCCTGTCATTGCAAGACCTTGTCAATAGTCCCTCTCCAGCCTTCCTGTAGGCCCCCTTCAGATACTGGAAGGCTACTCTAAGGTCTCCTGGAAGCCTTCTCTTCTCCAGGCTGCAGAGCCCAAACTCTTGTAGCCTGTCCTCATAGCAGAGCTGCTGCAGCCCTCTGAGCATCTTCATAAAAATCACTAACATAGAGCGAGACTGAGATACTACATTAACTGAGGCTCCATAACTATCTGAAGATCTTTTTCTGAGCTGTCAAGGAAGTTATTTTGAATCTCCTCTAATCTGCTTTCACTGTTAATGAATGTCAACTAAGAGGCCTTAGTTTTGTGTATTAGCTGGTATGATTCTAAAAAAGCCCTGAAAATTCATAAGAATTTTAAAATAGCAAAATAATCCTGGAAACTGAATTAATGTGCTTTATATTTGTATTCAGCTGCTGAAATAGATTTCTTTCACCGTGGCTGAAGCACAAAATCAGCACACAAGAATGTTTCCATGGGGGACTCAGTAGCTTTCTTGGTCCCCAGGATCATCATTCTCAGCATGACCAGTCTGAGGAGGTTCAAGGCTCTAATTTTGATGTTATTTTTGGAAATGGCTTGGGTTTCTGCAGTTTTGGCTTTAAGTGAGATCGGAGTCATGCTTCTCAGCCTCAGCTGCCAAGCTAAACTTTTCCCTTGGTGTGAAAGCACGTGTTTACCCATGTGCAATCTAAGCAACAATGTCTTGCTGTAATTACATTTGTAAAACTTCTTCCTAAAAATACCACCTCTTACCAGCTTGCTTGGTTTATGTTTGCCTGCACCCAAAAGCAGAAAAGAGTTAACAAGTTCAAGTGGCATGTATTGTACACGAGTTAGTTTATTTTAGAATGAAAATAACCCGTGGCATGGGATGCTATTTTTATTGTTAATTCATTGCCTCCCAGTATCTGCCTCTGTATGACTTGATGAATTTCCACTACCCATTCATTATTGTGAAGGCATTTCCAAACACATCATATAAAGCAGGCTTCAGATAACTCACCACATTCTTATGAAAAGCAACATTGTGAAGCAATGTTGAGGAATGGTCGTTTAAAACAAGCCCTCAGCACCCACTCCCCAGCAACACAAGAATCATCAACTGACAAGAATTAATTGTTCTCTGCACATAACCTTGAACTCCTGTGAAACCATGTTTTCCGTGGTAGTATATTAAATTCTCTTGAGTAGTTTGTGAAGGCTGCTCTGATTCTTCATACCCATATTAGGTACCTATTTACTGCATATCTTTGGGTGGAATGTAAAGTCACATTGAACTGGTCAGCTTTATAGTAGAGCTACTAGCAAGCTAGTTTGCCCTATTTGAATTCTAAAGTTGCATTAAACTGTTGTGCCAAACAGAAACTGAGCCCTTCCAAAAATCAAAGTACATTTCTATTGTGATCCAAGTGTAATCTCCCTTTACGTCCCTGATCCTGTCCATCCTTGAGGACTGACTCCAAGGCAGCTCTAGCTTCTATTTGCAGCTACATAGAAATTCTTTTAATGAAGAGTAAAGGAAAGACTTGCTGAAACAGTGTCTCATCCAGTCACTCCTGGATATTCTCTGGCCACCACTCCACACACTGCTTTGGCCATGTTGGCTGCCAAGAGATTTTCCAGTAAACGTTGACATTTGTGCCTTTTGTTGCACAACCTTTACCTCTTTGATTGCACTTCAGTCACAGACCTACAGCTCTGTTTGTGACAGTAGAATCCCAAGAAACCAGAAATTAATAAAAACTGTTATTTTTTTTATTTCTTTATCTGTTTGCACACTTCTGTGAGATGGCTGTACTCAAATGAGAAAAATGTTAAGCTTTTATTTTTGACATAACCAGGAAGAAACTCTGTTAAGTCTCACAAGAGAGGGTCTTCACTGAAGATTTCTACTTCCATTTTCTAGATGCAAGAGGTCTAAATAAGCAATGAGGTTTGAAAGTATTTATATGGCCAAAACACTCTGCTTTGATTTCTCTTTGTAACATGTATGTGCCTTTGTTACCATTGAGTGCAAGTCCATCTGTCATCATTGCCCACTGTTTCCTCTCATGCAAGAACATTTAGAGGGTGGACCATGACTAGTATTTCTAACAGCTTTTGAGCAGACAAATCCATGTACCAGGGAGATAAATATATATGTCACCCTTTTCTCAGAATGCTGGCACACATGCACGGAGGCAAAAGCTCTGTATGATATTTGCAAACTAGATCCCAAAATATCTCCCAAAATATCTCCTTGCATTTCTTAAACCGTTCAAGCTGTATCTACAGACAAAGTTTTTCATAAGTACATTAGGACATCTTCTTACCACAGGTCACTGTATTGTTACATTTGACTATCTAATTTCCTATAAAAAATTATGAACAGCCATTAAGAGACAAGTCAAAGATTTTTTTTTTTATTCACTAGCCTATCTTTGACAATGGTCGTGGCAGTGATTTTTTCCTCTTACTTAGCTTCTCAATCTCTAGGAGCATGTGGCTTAGAGTGCCACCTGAGCTGGAGATTGTATTGGTCTTAGTAGCACTGGACCTAGCCCTCAAGGAATCCCTTTGAATTTTTGGCTTTCACAATGTTAGGTGGTAATGAGTTCCAAATTGCAATTATATGACATGCAGAACCACTGCCTCCTTTGTGTACAACACAAACATATGTCTCTGATGATGACACTGCTCCAAGTATAGCATTTGACTTTGCTTGGATTCATTTTCACATATTGATTCTAATTGGCAAGATCAGGAAGGAGATCAAGAAGAGACACGTGTTGCATCTTTGGAAGAGATGCAATAAAAATAATGTGAGTTTGTCTCTTCATTTTAAAGGCACAATCATGTTTGCTTATCTAGTCAGGTCTATTAATGCCTGTGTTTCTCAGACATCAGGAAACGTTCATAAGAGCTGTCAGGAAAGAATGATGTGGAATTTGGTTATTCATGAAAAAAAAATAATGATACATTGCTACAGGAAAGATTAAAAACAACTTGCAAAAAGCCCTTTAGCAGAAACAACCAAAAAAGGGTAGTTGGTATATGAAGAAAAGAAAAAAAAACCACCCCAACAAAAAAATCTGCTGATCTTGATAGAGTCATAGACTCATAGAGTCATAGAATCAACCAGATCAGAAGAGACCTCCAAGATCATCCAGCCCAACCTATCACCCAGCCCTAGACNCTGTTTATTCCCAGTGTATGATGAAGGTAAGTGCAGTTTTCTAAATTTCAGTTCAGATTGTGTTTTGAAACACTGCATACCAGAGGGATTAAAACTGCAGGTGAAGAGAAGATGCCTTGCTCTGGTTGGTGTGTGCTAAGCTTTTACAGTAAAATGAGGATAATGGGAAATTCACCTGTTTTCATTTTTCATTACAAAATAAAACCTCAGACTGTACATTGCAAATCCTTGGCTTAAGTTCATAAATCTGTTGAATGAAAGGAAGATGTGTGAATCTTATGGTTTGATACAAAGTAAGCTAACTAAGTGTGAGGTATTCTATGTTTTGCTTTGAGGCTCGGTTCTGCTTTGCAGCATAATTTGCAGGTAGCAAACTGCAATGATTCGAACCTGGTGGTGGCCAAAACTGAACCTGTCCTATAAACTTGGACATCAAAATCAGTGCTATTTTCTGTTTTGTTCAAAATTTCTATGTTACACCTCCACAATCCTATCACAGGACTGCTATGATCTATGAAAGGGATGGGACAACACCCCTTTTCCCAAAGTAAAAAAAAAAACAAGCAGAAAGTAAATATAGAGAGAAGCAAATATATAGAGAGAAGCATTACTATGACTCAGAAGAAAGCTCATTTGGTATCATTTTGGTCACATATGTTTGCAAAGGATTAATTTAAACTGGAATAGCTTTAGAAAGAAAGGGTTTTGATTCATTAGAGATGGGGGAAGGTGAGAATAAAGTGATCTTAGGAGAACAAAAGCAGGAAGGAGACATTATTGCACTCCATAAATGTTTTAAAAGGGGTAAAGCAGTGGATTCTATATGGAACTGCTGACAAAGAAGCTAATGGCTTTAAAGTGGGAATGAATAAACATAAGCTGGAAGTGAAAAGAGGTTATTAGCTCTCTGAACGGTGAAGTGCTGATCCAGCCTTCCAGCAAGACCAGCAAGAACAGAAAGAACTTGATTAGTTTCTTAGGCAGATTGTGCACCGTGGTTGCTTGCAATAATAAAGGGCTGAATTCACTGACCTATGGCTCTCATAAGGATTCATGTTCCTGTCTTCAGATACAGTACTTGGGTTTAGATCACTAAGCTGTTAACCCCGGTCCAGATTTTCAGTCCAGATTTTTGGCTAGCATGATCTTTACTGAAACCAAAGAAAATATTTGTAAGAGAGAACTGCAGTCAAGTCAAATGTTTTGGGTTCTCAGGCACAAACAACAACTCAGCAGATAGGATCACAAGACAAGAAGAGCTAATGTAAGGTGTATCTTCATCTGCCTATGGTTTTTGAACAGATGTTATTCTAATTGGTAGCATGTTCCTTTTCCTTCAGTTGAGGTTTCTGGTGTGTGAAAGAACACTGCTCTTACACCTAGGCTTACAGAGAAAACAGTTTTCAGATGTCATACCTGAACTTCAGGGAAGGCAGATAAAATATTTGTGAGTGGTCTCCAATTATATTCTTAATGAGCTGAAAAGAGCACTGAATGTCAACCTTGCAAACTTCAGGGTGGCTTGGTTACTGCTCCAGATTTTGCAGCTTAGTCCAATTTTTAGTATGCATTCATATATCTGCTGTTTATATTTTCTTATTCATCTTACTCATCAGCAAACCTCATTTCCAGAGAAGTCTCTTGATTTTTAACTAAGTCAACACTATGTTTGCCAGGCGTAGTGTAATTATCAAAGTAGGAATTTTACCTTGTGCCAGCAAGGAATTGTACTTGAAGGCAGTGTGCGAATCATCCTCATTAAAGGAACACCAGCAACTAATTCTGAGGCTCACATCATTACATGGACACTGAAACCATATGAGCATTATTTCACCTTCTGGAAAGGGGAGGACTGCCTCTGCACAGTGGAGAGCTGCTAATCCTGCTTCAGGCAGAAGGTAGGACTTTTTGGAAGTCCCTGTCTCACTCTATTTCTACGGTTTACCATGATTAGAAATACCCAGTTTATAGTTCAAGTACTTTTAACTTTGGCTTCAATAACTTCGCTGAAAAGGCACATTTTCTGTGAAGGTGAAAAGATTTTCTAGGCATCTTGAAACACAGCCTCAGCTGCAGGTTTGAAAGCATAAACTGCATTGCTTCCTCAGCACAAAGTTAGTACTTTGCCTGGTCTCATGGTCTTTGGGCTTTCCAGTATCTCTGGAACAAAACTCACTTTGATTTCAGTGGCATATGGCCAAACGTTGCCACATTTCACTGATTTTGTATTCACCTTTTGTGTTTGATAAAAGCATCTGATTAGCCTTCCAGTATCTGAAGGGGGCCTACAGGAAGACTGAGGAGGGACTATTGACAAGGTCTTGCAATGACAGGACAAGGGGCAATGGGTTTAAACTGGCAGAAGGAAGATTTAGACTGGATGTCAGGAGGAAGTTCCTTACAGTGAGGGTGGTGAGACACAGGCACAGGTTGCCCAGGGAGGTTGTGGCTGCTCCCTCCCTGGAAGGGGTCAAGGACAGGGTGGACAAGGCCTTGAGTGACCTGTACTAGTGGGAGGTGTCCCTGCCTATGGCAGGGGGTTCGAACTAGATGATCCTTGAGGTCCCTTCCAACCTTACCATTCTATGAGTCTATGATTCTATGATCTTGAAACAGCAAAAAAATCTAATACTTAACCTGTTGTTGTTGATTTTGTTATTGTTGTTATTATTAACTGTTCAGAGAGTAGGAAATAGGTGTACATTTTCTAGGGCAAATTTTTTAACTGAAATTCACATTTTACAGAAAATGTGTCAACAAAAGATAGGACTTTTCCAAAACTGAAACTGGAGGCTACAAAAGGTAACCAAGAAAGAGGAGCTTGGATAAAGGCGGACACAGACAGACTGTACTGAAACGAACAACAGTCCAAGAGTCCGTCATTAATTAACTAGAAGTTACTTAAAAACCCACAATTATCTATCTATCTATCATCTATCTATCTATCTATCTATCTATCTATCTATCTATCTATCTATCATCTATCTCATCTCATCTATGTATCTATCTATCTCATCAATCTATCTATCTCTATCTATCTATGTATCTATCATCTATCTAATCTATGTATCTATCTATCTACCATCTATGTCTATCTCATCTATGCATCTATCTATGTATCTATCTATCAATCAATCTATTTCATCTATCATCTATCTATCTAATCTATGTATCTATCTCATCTATGTATCTATCTATCTACCATCTATGTCTATCTCATCTATGTATCTATGTATCTATCTCATCTATCAATCAATCAATCTATTTCATCTATCATCTATCTCATCTCATCTATGTATCTATCTCATCTATCTACTATCTCATCTATCATCTATCTCATCTATGTATCTATCGATCTACCATCTATGTCTATCTCATCTATGTATCTATGTAGCTATCTCATCTATCAATCAATCAATCTATTTCATCTATCATCTATCTCATCTCATCTATGTATCTATCTATCTACCATCTATGTCTATCTCATCCATGTATCTATCTATCTCATCTATCGATCAATCTATTTCATCTATCTATCTATCTATCATCTATCTCATCTATCTATCTATCTATCTATCTATCTATCTATCTCATCTATCTATCTGTCTATCTGTCTGTCTATCTATCTATCTATCTATCTATCTATCTATCTATCTATCTAATCTATCTATCTGTCTGTCTGTCTATCTATCTATCTATCTATCTATTTCCAGGTATGCGTTATTCATCTTTTGTCATAACTCAAATTGCACATACAGCTATACTCAAAATACAGCTCCAGCTGTAGAGGGAGCTTTCTGAGGCAGGAGCGAAACTGAAAAGAGCAACACCACCACCCCAGTGTCACGATGACTTTACAATCTATACGGTTAAATAGTTTATTACATTTTTCAATAAAAGGCTCAGAAAGAGCCCACTAGCTTACAATTTTCTTTGGCAAAACCCCTCTGATTTAAACACAATGAGAAGACTTGCATGGGTTCAAGAAGGGTGACAAAAGCACTGGTTTTTGCTATTATTGGAACGCTATCAAATTATGTGTCCAAAACAAATGAATCTGAATGGAAGTAGTTAAAATACTGAAGTAAACCAGTCCAATTCTTTTAAAGATATTATTGCTAGCAGTATCCTCCCCCATTCAAAATCTGCATTGGGAGATAGGGACCCACTTCAAGTAAATGAGTCACTTTTGCTTCCTAGCCAGAACAATTAAACTTCTTGTATAAAACATGACCTGAAGCCTGCCCTTCACCACATCATCCCTCCTCAAACTCCCAGAGGTCAGCTCTGACATTTAACAGCTCACAAATTCAGTTTTTTAGCTCCTGAGGCCAACTTCATGCTTTTGAAACCAAAATTCTGTTCCTGAGTTTCATACATGCGCCTGTGCCTGCTTGGATATGTGTGAGTGCACCACGCGTGTGCACACACAGGCGGCATACACGCAGCGCTCCTTCCACTCTATTCAGTATCATCAAAGCCTTCTGCAGAGGTCTCTTAATCTTGGCATGGCTGTCATCAATTGCAAATGTATATATTGTCACACTGAGCACTATTTCAATGCTGGTGCCAAGGTATGAGCCTGTCATATCAAACTACACAAAACGGATGACACAAACAAGACAAAAAACAGTTAATGTATTTTGCACCTTGGTAGTTCTTTATTACTAGCTGTTGAGTAGTTTTAGGTGAGGTTTGGGTTTGTTTGGGGTTTTTTAATTTATTTTGGGGTGGGGTTTTTTTGTTTTGTTTTTTTTTTTACCCCCCCAGTTGTCAGGGTTCTATACTTTGGCCACAGCAACCCCAAGCAGTGCTACAGGCTGGGGACAGAGTGGCTGGAGAGCAGCCAGGTAGAGAGGGTCCTGGGNGTGTTCAAGCAAAGCCTGGATGGGGCACTTAGTGCCATGGTCTGGTTGATTGTCTAGGGTTGGGTGATAGGTTGGGCTGGATGAGCTTGGAGGTCTCTTCCAACCTGGTTGATTCTATGATTCTATAATTGATCTCTTGCCATATTATGCATACAATTCCCTAAAAATCATTATCTCATTTCTACACCAGTTTTAAAGATTACCTCATTTGGGTTATGTACTTTTGCTTGTAGGTGTTGAGTTCTAAACACAACTTGATTTTTCATTTTAAAAACCATTCTCAACAATAAGAGCAATTTGATTAATTTGATCTTCTGAGCAGCCTATCACACTTTCTGTAGCAGGATGCAAATAAGGCCATGATCTGGCAAGTGCATTTTGAGGGGTCAAGATGGCAGAATTTTAAGTTACTTTTATATGGTTATCCAGATTTCTAGAATGTTTCTTTTTTAATGGTGATAGGACTGCAGTAGTATCCTTCCAGCAGCAATCCTAACTCAAAGTCCAGTAATCTGCAACAAATAAAGGCAAAGAGAATGTGTCTCTCTCTTATCTGTTCTAGCTCTTTCAGACAAGTTTCCCTGTGCATAAATAAACAATGAAGCATTTCAGGCTCTCAGTAAGGTCCAAAAACTGTCAAAACCACAGATGAAGAGGTTTTCTCTGAGTTTACTCTTCAAAATCAACGCCCTGGTGATAAGCAAACTATACAGCTAAGCTTGCCTAGTGCAAATGAGTTTTGGAAACCATTTCACGATTGTGACAGTAATAATTGCATATTGTAAAAATACTACCAAAGAACAGGTCCAGGTACTTTACAAAGTCTTCAAGGACTTCTTGCAGCACAAATATAGGCTGGGTGGTGAATGGCTGAAAGCAGCCCTGAGGAAAAGGACCTGGGGATCTGGGATGATGAAAAGCTCAACATGAGCCTGCAGCGTGAGTGCAGCCCAGACAGCATCTGAGTCCTGGGCTGTATCAAGAGCAGCGTGGCCAGCAGGGCAAGGGAGGGGATTCTGCCCCTTTGCTCTGCTCTCCTGAGACCCCACCTGGAGTCCTGTGTGCAGTTCTGGAGCCCCCAGCACAGGAAGGACATGGAAGTGTTGGAGCATGTCCGGAGGAAGCCACGAAGATGCTCAGAGGGCTGCAGCAGCTCTGCTGTGAGGACAGGCTGAGAGAGTTGAGGCTCTGCACCCTGGAGAAGGCTTTGAGGAGACCTTAGAGTAGCCTTCCAGTATCTGAAGGGACCTTACAGGAAGGCTGGAGAGGAATTATTTACAAGATCTTGTAATGACAGGACAAGGGGCAATGGGTTTAAACTGGAAGAGGGGAGATTGAAACTGGATGTTAGTAGAAAGTTCTTTGCAGTGAGGGTGGTGAGACACTGGCACAGGTTGCCCAGGGAGGTTGTGGTGCTCCTTTCCTGGATGTGTTCAAGGCCAGGTTGGATGAGTCCTTGAGTGACCTGTACTAGTGGGAGGTGTCCCTGCTTATGGCAAGGGGTTGGAACTGGATAATCTTTGAGGTCCCTTCCAACCTTACTATTCTATGATTCTTTGATTCTATGATTCTATGATTCTTGTCTCCACAGTCAGATTATTAGGGGATCAATGTGTCAGAATGGATAGATGCATGGAAAAAACCCACTGAAGCTGTGAAGATACATCTGTATAGATTCATAATTAAGGTCTTAATGAATGCTACCTTTATTTTTATAATTTATATACTGAAAATACACTTTCCTAAACAAACAACCAGCATAGCCAACTCAGCCACAACAGTGCAGTAAGCTCCATTATGTTCTCACTAGCCAGATTTTACAAGCTGGCCACTGAGGTCCTGTAAAATTAAACCAACAGTTCATCACAGAACTTCACAACATGCAAGAACTTCAAGATGGAGAAGTCCAATTAGATCATCCACCCCAGCCCACCCTTCGCCTCTGCCAATGATACAAACTTCCATGGTGTTCTCATTTTATGTTAGCCCACAGAAAATGAATTTCATCTCATATAAAAGAAAGAATGTGGGGTCAAGCATTGAGACAGAGTACAAGCTGTTCTTCCAATAGTCAACACAGTTTTCCCAAACTCCCTTACTTCACATTATTTTTTTTTAATAAAAGAGAGAAAAGCTATTAAAAAAAAAAACCCAAAACCAAACAACCAAAACCCAACAACCCACGAATCCATCACCAGCAACAGCAACAACAAAAAAATAGAAAAAAAGAGAACCCAAATCATCTGAGCAGCTGAACACTTAAGTAATGTTAGTCTACTTGTGAAAACTGCTGACATCAGCAAATGAGTTACTCTTCTTTTTGAATGACACAGTCTGTGACCTGCTGTTCCCTTCTTACAGGTGCAATCACGTTATGACATTGAAGTCAATGTTGTTGCTGTCCTGTTTGATGGAAAATTAAAATCTGGGAGTTCTAGCAGATTTGATTTTATTTATTTTTAAAAATTTTATTTTAGGTAAACCAGACTTTCCTATGCCTCTGGTAAACTAAATTCTCCCAGGTGATATCCTGACTCTTTCCCTTTTTGACAGATCTAATTCTGACTGCTTGCTTTTTACTCCAGAAAGCACCCTGAGTTTATATACATTCATTATTTTTATCAATGTTATTAACAGTTTAAAAAAAAAAAACAAAACAGTAGGTTATTTCAGGAGATATTAGACAGTTATCTTGATTTGATGATTTCATAGAATCATAGAATGGTAAGGTTGGAAGGGACCTCAAGGATCATCTAGCTCCAAACCCCTGCCATAGGCAGGGACACCTCCCATTAGAACAGGTCACTCAAGGCCTCGTCCAACCTGGCCTTGAACACCTCCAGGGAGGGAGCAGCCACAACCTCCCTGGGCAACCTGTGCCAGTGCCTCACCACTCTCACATTTCTTTTTGATTATTTCCCCCACCCCTCTCAGTCTTTCAATATCTGAAGAGTCAGCTTCCAGAACTGTTCAAATCCCACTGCTTAATTATTCCACAAAGACAAAATCACTCAGCACCTCAGCAAACCGAACTGCTACATCTGAAGCTACACAACTCTGAGCCCCCTTTTTCTCCATTCTGGCCAAACCCACTGGATAACACTTTGAAGAGTCACAGAATCACAGAACAGAAGGAGTTGGAAGGGACCTCTGGATATCATCTAGCCCAAACCTCCTGCCCAGGCAGGTTCACCTAGGGCTGTGTTCAGGCAGGTTTTGAAAGCCTCTAGAGAAGAAGACTCCATGACGTCTCTGGGCAGCCCATTCCAGTACTCCAGCATCCTCACAGTAAAGAGGTTTTTCCTTAAGTTCAAGTGAAACTTCCTATATTCAATATTCTTATAGCCTATCACTTGGCACCAGTGTGAAGAGACTGGCCCCATCATCTTGACACTCACCCTTCAAGAATTTGTAAGCATTGATCAGGCAATCATGACAACAACAACAAAAACCAGTCAAAGCTGAAATAGTGTGGAAATTACTTCCACTCTCATCTTTCAAACTATCTTGATAGGTTTCAATTTCCTTTCTCCATGTCTCATGTCTCTGCAAGATTACAGACATCATTTGTTTGAAATGAGGTATCCCATGGGACAGACTAGGTAATTTCTCTGAGCTCCATCTCTGGTGGACACCTCTATCCTGCTAAAATACATCCAGAACATCAACACTAGTCTAAGTCAAGAGAGAGAACCCAAAATACTTCATTTTTGGTTACTGTTTCTGACTTCTGAACAAAACTCGGTGTATTTTGTATTTGTTCTGAATGCTTGGCTTTTGACACAAAAGCATTTCTAATGGTTCTCTTTGCTTGCTTGCTTTTCCCAGTTCTACTTGTAAGGAATTTTATGGGAGCCTTTACAAACTAAAAGAACACAAGCAGAGAGCTGTAAGCACCTTTGACTCTTCCTCATCCAGATTAACATAGCAGTGTCCAGATTAACATAGCAGTTGCTGCCTTGTGGAGCCACACAATGTCCTTTACTCCTGCTGTAGTAGAGAAGCAATTAGTAGGCTGAAGTAGTAATTGGTAATTGAGAACCAGTTACTATCAAGTTTAAAAAAATACTAATTTCTCCTAAAACTGTCTATGTGAACAATTTGCACCATATAGCAAATAGAGGATGTAATTGAGGTTTCTTAACAAGATACATCACTAAGTTATTTCTCTTCCATTTGTCTGGATCCATACAGTTCTTAGAGAAATCAGCAGCAATAAAGTTGATTATATCATACAATAGTTTGGGTTGGAAGGGACCTTAAAGATCACCTAGCTCCAACCTACCTGACATGGGCAGGGGCACTTTCCACTAGACAAGCTTCTGCTAGACAAGCTTCTACTGGACAAGCTTCT
>WBNM01040839.1:22810-38201 GCA_013399055.1 Ramphastos sulfuratus
AAGCTTCTGCTAGAAAAGCTTCTGCTAGACAAGCTTCTTCTAGAAAAGCTTCTACTAGACAAGCTTCTGCTAGGCAAGGCCTTGGACACCTCCAGGAAGCAGACATCCACAACCTCCTTTGGCAACTTGTTCCAGTGTCTCACCACCCTTACTGTAAAGGATTTCTTCCTAATAGCTAGTCTAAGTCTACCCTCCTCAAGTTCAATCCATTCCCTCTCATCCTATCACAACAAGCTCTTGTAAAAAGGTCTGTGCTGGCTTTCTTGTAGGCTCCCTTCAGATACTAGAAGGTCTCTATGGAGTTTTCACTTCTCCAGGCTGAGCAGCCCCAACCCTCACAGCCCGTCCCTATAGGGGAGGTGCTCCAGCCCTCTAATCATCTTCATGGCCCTCCTCTGGACCTGCTTCAGCAGTTTGATGTCCTTCTTGTGCTGGGGGCACTGGAAGTGGACGCAGTACTCCAGGTGGGGTGTCACAAGAGCAGAGCAGGGGGCTAGAATCACATCACTGATTCTGCTGGTCACACTCCTTTCCATGCATCCCACTTTAGGGTTGGCCTTTTGGGTTGAACTTACATTACAAACTTACATTACAAACCTTACATTAAGAACTTAAATATGATTGACTTACATCATGGCTCATTATGATTATGATTGAATTATATTGCCTTATATGACGTCAGCTACAAGTTGAAAGAAAGGACAGATTGCCAGCTAACAGAACTAACACACACCAACTGCCTGACATTTTGGCACATGACTTGTATTTGCAAGGCAGCTTTGAATTGTTGCCTTTGTTCATCCTGTATGTTGATGGTGTGGTTTATGGTCCTATTTTCTTCTAAGGCCTGAATTTTCAGGATGAAAGTTAACAGATCTGCCAAACCCTGCTGTGAAAAGTCCTTCCAGAGATGAGTAACCAGTGGCTCTCTAAAAGTGCAAAGCTGCTTGGGTATGAAGGTGAAATGACTGAACTCATTGACAAGGGAACTGGTTTGGATTTCTTTTGTAAAACATGGGGAAAGACCATCTATGGCAGAGGGTTGGAAATACAGTATGTCCTTCTGAAGGGTCTACTCAGATAACAAGCTTCTTAAGAAGCCTTATTTAGATTGCACATCCTACCTGGGACACCAGTGACCTATAGATCTATTAATGGTTAAACCAAATCATCAATAACACTTAATAATAACATTTATATGGTTAGTCCTTGACTGTTGTATTTTCTCCAGGTAGAGAAGAACTAGTTAGGATCACAGTTGCTTTATACATAGTATGAAAGGTGGAGTAACCAAGGATGGGCATTGCTCCCAAGATAAGATGGAAAGGCATTTCAAAACTGGACAGAAGCCCTCACACTATGCCTATGTTGCATCATTCAACACTTTGGAAAGCTAAACAGGGTGAAAGGACTTTCTGAAGAGCAGAAGGCCATCACAAGAGTAAAAGGCTTGCACTGGACTAACCAAGCCCAGTTGAAAACAGGGCTATGCCACTTTTGAGACCTGGACCAACACCTCTGCACTGCACTGTTTGGTGCTGTGTAGTGTCCTGCTACCGCATACCTATTTCCTGGTAAAGCCACAACAAGTAAAGTGTGGGGGGTGTGTTGTTGGTGAATGATGGTGAAAACACATCTTTGGCAGACACCCTTCTGTGACACACTACACTCAACTTTAAAAACCAAAGGGGAAAAAGGGAGAGAGGAAGGAAGGGAAATGCACCCATCTTACCCCCCTCCATTCTCCTAAGATTAGCCATTACCATATGGGATCTTGCTTTGCAGGGCTCTGGATGGGAATCAAGGATTTTGTTTCTTCAATTTTAAGAACTTTTCATCACTTTTTCCTTCCAGCCTGAAAATGCAATCTTAAAGACTTTACCAGGGAAAACTTTGGTGTTTGAAAAATAATTTTGCTCTCTGCCAGCATCTGCATTTGAAATCAGTGTCAATCCTGATTCAGTTCTGACTCCCACAAAGGAAGATTAATTTTCACCTGAAATTGTCTTTGCTTACACGTGTGGACCTATTGCACAGAGCTGAAGAAAGGTGTGGGGGGGGGATTCTCCATTACTTGAGAGCATCCCTTCTGTTGTTTCTTCTTAATTCTCCAATTCCCTCCATACCCTGTAAGGCACAAAATGGACAGAAAAATGTGCACTACAAGAAGATTCCTTTGACCCACAGTTAGGGTGAAAACCACAGCTCCAGATTGCTGAGTGATGAATACAGCATGTGAACCAATTAATAGGGATGGGAAGAGGTATCTCTGGTAAATGACTATTAATATGATTATTGTGCAACAGAGAAGCATGTGCAGGACCACAGCGTGTGTGGGAGGCTGGAACATGGGATTTGCTGTGTTAGGTCAGCACAGCTTTGCACTGAGCTGAGTATTCTCCTGCCAGCCATCTTCAATGTGTGCTGCATCTGGATAATGCGAAAAACCACAACAATGAATCCACCCTATTGTGCAGCTCTGAAGGAGGGAGTGAGCTGAAAGTGAAACTCCCTCCTGTTCTCTGAGTGAGGAATGCAGTTTAACCTCACTTCTTCTGCATTGCCAAGTACAGTTATAAAACCGCCCAACCCAAATCCTATCCTTACCTATGGTGTCTTTATACTCTACTGTTCCTGCTTCTTCCATGACCACTCAGTATGAAAGTAGCTTTATCTGCCATGAATTCTGTATTATAAAGCTGCTTTTATCTCACAAAACTGGTATGCAGGCTTAGGTTTCTGATTCATGAGCTGTGTCAGATTTGGATGCAACCACTGAAGATGCTACTGCCCACAAATGTTCTGTCCACCCATGAGCTGGGAGTGATTGAAACCATCTCAGGAAAAGCAGAACAAGTAGTTGTCTGCTCTTTATTAGTCACAGTTCCTGGTCGTTATACTAACAAAATCTACCATTCATACCACTTATTAACTTGTTAACTGGCAGCAGAGGAATGGACACTGGCATCTTGCTGTTCCTGCTGCATTTTCAGTATCCTGCAACACAGCATAGGTAAATGTAGCTCAGCCACTACCCCCTTGGCTTCTGGGTCAGCTGCATCACAATTTTATACTTCTATGTCCAAACATCACCTCTGAATCAGCTGTTTTTGGATGATTTTTGCTGTGCTGAGCCCAGACTTTTATTGTAGGTCTTGTCATCTTGTTAACATAGTGCTTAATTTTCTGTAGACTTTGCATTGCTGCATATGGATGGGCTTGGATGGCAACACTCTGTGCTGGGTTAGGAACTGGCTGGAGGGCCGAGCCCAGAGAGTGGTGGTGAATGGTGCCACATCCAGCTGGAGGTCTGTCACTAGCGGTGTCCCCCAGGGATCAGTACTGGGCCCCATCCTCTTTAACATCTTCATTGATGATCTGGATGAGGGCATTGAGACAGTCATCAGCAAGTTTGCAGATGACACCAAGCTGGGGGCAGATGTTGGTGGGTTGGAGGGCAGAAGGGCTCTGCAGCAGGACCTCGAGCGCCTGGACAGATGGGCAGAGTCCAAGGGGATGGCTTTCAACAAATCCAAGTGCTGGGGGCTGCACTTTGGCCACAACAACCCCATGCAGAGCTACAGGCTGGGGTCGGAGTGGCTGGAGAGCAGCCAAACAGAAAGGGATCTGGGGGTGCTGATTGACACCCGCCTAAACATGAGCCAGCAGTGTGCCCAGGTGGCCAAGAAGGCCAATGGCATCCTGGCCTGCATCAGGAATAGTGTGGCCAGCAGGAGCAGGGAGGTCATTCTCCCCCTGTACTCTGCACTGGTTAGGCCACACCTTGAGTACTGTGTCCAGTTCTGGGCCCCTCAATTTAAGAAGGACATTGAGGTGCTTGAGCGTGTCCAGAGAAGGGCAACGAGGCTGGTGAGAGGCCTCGAGCACAAGCCCTATGAGGAGAGGCTGAGGGAGCTGGGATTGTTTAGCCTGGTGAAGAGGAGGCTCAGGGGAGACCTTCTTGCTGTCTACAACTACCTGAAGGGTGGTTGTGGCCAGCAGGAGGTTGCTTTCTTCTCTCAGGCAACCAGCACCAGAACAAGAGGACACAGTCTCAAGCTGTGCCAGGGGAAGTTTAGGCTGGAGGTGAGGAGAAAGTTCTTCACTGAGAGAGTCATTCCCCACTGGAATGGGCTGCCCAGGGAGGTGGTGGAGTCACCGTCCCTGGAGGTGTTCAAGGCACGTTTGGACGTGGCACTTGGTGCCATGGTCTAGTCTTGAGGTCTGTGGTAGTGGGTTGGACTTGATGATCTTTGAGGTCTCTTCCAACCTTGGTGATACTGTGATACTGTGATATGCACATGTAGATGCTAATGCTTTTCAGGGGAAAAAAAAATTTAGTACTGATACTCAAATGTTAATGTCTGAGGTTTTTGAAATCTCTGTAATCGATTATTTGGTGTCCAGAAATGTTTCCTTTTCTGTGGAAGGTGATTTATAACCTTAGCTTTAACAGAAATCTTGGATACAGTTCATGCTTCCAATTGAGTGGCTGCTACTCTTTAAACAAAAGCCTGAAATGGTGACAGCAACTGTATCATGGAGTTCTGTGATGAATTTCCAGATGATTGATCATTCCTCAAAAAAAAAAAATTGAAACTTTTGATATTTTCAAGCATTTTTGTGACTAAACTGTAAGTTAGCCTGAATACCTGTGAAGAACAGAAGGCATGAGCTTAAGAAAAACAGTGAAATATACCCTGTTATGATTTCACAGAAGTCTTTGCACAGTGTTTTTATCTATTGATCAGCTCTAATTTTCTGTCAGAAGTGAAAAATTAGGTGCCACTGAACTGACTTCTACGTGGGCCTGAACTTGTCCTATGGAGTCAATAGGAGCTTTTTTTTCTTTGCCTTCAATGGTGTTTGGATTAGACCTTAAAAGGAAAAAGTCTTTGGATTTCTATAGGATGTTCCCTAAGGACATAGTTGTGCACAAGGGCAAAATTCTAACACATCCTCAAATGCTGTAAAACACTGCCAGGAATTTGAGATGTAGAGATATACTACTTTTGTTTATTATTTGGATTTGGGTTTTTGGTTTTTTTTTTTTTTGTGATTCTCTGCCTTTCTGAAAATTCCAGTCTGAGAGATGAGTTAATTTCCAGTTTTAAAAGCTGAACTCTGCATTCTTCAGCAAATGGTGGCAGAAACCACTCCTAAATACAAAACCATTCCCCCCCCCCACCATTTCATTCCACATCTACTGTCCTTTTCTTTCCTCTTTTTCTTAAAGTTCAGTACAAACATGTTCTTAAGAACAAAGTCATCATTAAGCAACAATGGCAAGATGAAGAAGGTGGAGAGGTTTGAAGGGTGTTGAAGGAGTGATAGTGTTACCAGGAGTTAAGGGGGTATTAATAGAAGCAAGAAACATTAGGCAGAGGAAGGATTTGAGGACAGGATGCTGTTGTTCCTAGTCTGGACCTAACAGCCACTACTAATCAGAAGCATTGTGTCATGCTGGAAGAATGTAGGGATAGTCTGTCCAGTGACACTGCAGGAAATAATCTGAACACTTTCAATAGTCTTATATTTCTGTTAATAGCTCACCTGGATAATTGCATCATTTTCTTTCATCACTCAATGCTGGTTCCTAAGATGTAGTGGAATTTTGGTTCTTGCTATATTACAGGCAAAGCTGCAAGTTCCCTTTCTATTAAGAGCCTTTTGCAGAGGTTGAGTAAGGATGTGAAAAATGTACTTGATATGCAAATATATTCCTCAAAAACAAAAAAGAAGGGGAAAAAAAAAAGAAAAAGAAAAAGAAAAGATAAGGTTTACCAAGTGCTGGAATTTAATCAAGTTAAACTAAAGTAAATGGAAATAACCAAAGTACAGAAACTACAGAGCTTGGCCAGGAGTTCATACCCATGTGAGTGGTGCCTCTGAGGTCCAATTTATTCTTGGTATAATTCCATGGATAAATCTACACTCTTGGGACTTCTCTGTGGGATGTAAGTTCCAAGTCTCTATCAGTAATGAAAGCTGAATTGCAAATCAAGAAAGTACACAGTGAGAACTGGAAGAACCTGCTGATACATATGCATGTTAAAAAAGGGAGAATTTCAGGGACTATCGTGCACAACCACATATAAAATACATTCATTATTAAATAAGTAGGTGGTATGTGGCCCTTGTAACAGTTGGCAGTGGTACTGGAAGTGTATTCATAAATTTTCCATTACAAAATTATTAAGTATCTACTGTGGGGGTTTTTTTCCCTCATTTACTTTATCCTAGATGCTTGCATACAAATAAACCCAGGTTTTGCATACTGGTTTTTTTTTGTTCCACAGCTACATTTTTGTCAGGGTACACATTAGTTATAAAAGTGTCATCTTCTATACTGCAAATAGAAATTTAGCATCATAGAATGGTAAGGTTGGAAGGGACCTCAAAGATCATTTTAGTTCCAACTCGCTGCCATAGGCAGGGACACCTTCCACTAGTACAGGTCACTCAAGGTCTCACCCANATTTCTATCTATATTCTAATTTCTATTCACAGACTTAAAATAATATTCATTTTCCCCTATATTAGTGGCTTTAATGGATGACACAACATTTTCAAAGAAACCATCATAAATTTTCTTCTGTTTTTTAAGTGAATGGCTGCAGAGAACAAGTCCTGTCCTTTGGCTTCTTTTAATGTATGACATCCTGATTTCCAGCTAGCAGTTAGAATATTCTCTGTTCAACAACTGATTCTTTCTCTTTTTTGGAAAGAATGTAATGAAAAATACAACACGATAACACTTTTTAATTTTTTTTTCCTTTATTCTCATTTTTATTATTTATATCCAAAACAAAACAGATGCTTAACCAAGAAATAAAAACAACAAGACACATTTCCTGCTTCCTTGCATCTAATATATCATTGTGTTTTGGAGTACAGCTGAATGCTGCAGACAGAAAAAGAATAATCTGTGCAGCTTTGGGGTCAGTTAAGCATTCTCCGGACTAATTTTCTGTGTTTTTCAGCAAGTAGAACACTTACCATATATGTTCATGATATTTACATACCATACTGTTCTTAGTTGTAAAAGCTCGGGGTCATATTGTCACAGGCCTTGGAGGATTAGTGGGAAAGTTACTCACTTGCAGCTTGGTGCCTGCTTGTCTGCACATACATTACAAAACAAAAGGAAATCCCCTTCAATTCAACTGATGCCAACGACTTGCTTTCCTAACAGCAAAAGAAAAGGTCGACTTTGGTGTAAGGCCTTAGACTTGGGATTTATGAAGATGGTTTTCTGAGTTTTCAGAATGAATAAATTCATATTAAAAGAAATATTCTCACAAGTATCTTGAAGATTTAGGAGCACGGATCCCATGAGTAGGGGATTTATCAACCCGGATTGCATAGTTTATGTATTTCTTAAAAGCATCCTGAGATCTTTTCCTGATTTCCAGCCTCTCCCACTTTCTCTACATCAAGGAGAGGCTCAGGTGCAGCCGGAGCAGGCTCCTCTAAAATCCCACAAGCATTCAATGTTACAGGCAAGGTTGGTGGGAAGCACTTTGGAAGATGTCTGTTAGGTATCTGGATGGGCAAAAGGTTACAGGGAAGTACAGTATCACAGTTTCACAGTATCACAGTATAGCAAGGTTGGAAGAGACCTCCAAGATCATCAAGTCCAACCCATTACCACAGACCTCAAGACTAGACCATGGCACCAAGTGCCATGTCCAAACGTGCCTTGAACACCTCCAGGGACGGTGACTCCACCACCTCCCTGGGCAGCCCATTCCAGTGGGGAATGACTCTCTCGGTGAAGAACTTTCACTTTACAGGCAGAGAAGGCAGAGATAGTGACTTCTTCAGGAGCTATTCCTTCTGGAAAAGTCTTAGACAGGTGTTTTTTGTTTGTTTGGTTTTGGCTTTGGTGGTTTTTTGTTTCGTTGTTTGGGTTTTGTTTGTTTGTTTGTTTTAGAATCATGGAATCATAGAATCTTAGAATCATAGAATGGTAAGGTTGGAAGGGACTTCAAGGATCATCCAGTTTCAACTCCCTGCCATAGGCAGGGACACCTCCCACTAGAACAGGTCACTCAAGGCCTCATCCAACCTGGTCTTGAACAGCTCCAGGGAGGGAGCAGCCACAACCTCCCTGGGCAACCTGTGCCAGTGTCTCACCACCCTCACTGGAAAGAACTTCCTCCTAACATCCAGTCTAAATCTTCCCTCTGTCAGTTTAAACCCATTGCCCCTTGTCCTGTCATTGCAAGACCTTGTAAATAATTCCTCCCCCTCCTTCCTGTACCCCCCTTCAGATACTGGAAGGCTACTCTAAGGTCTCCTGGAAGCCTTCTCTTCTCCAAGCTGCAGAGCCCCAACTCTCTCAGCCTGTCCTCATAGCAGAGCTGCTCCAGCCCTCTGAGCATCATTTTGTTTTGCTGGGGTATTTTTGGTCGGTTGGTTTTTTTGGTTTTATTTTTTTATTCTCTGAAATGCCCCAACAAATTTCTTATCCATTCTGTTTTGTGCTTACAAATAGCTTGGAAAACTTGCCTTTGGCTCTGCCCTCTGACATGCTGAATGTTAAGGGTGAAAAAAATAAAAAAAGAGCTGAAGAATATAAGGGAAAGGATACCTTATTACTATTATATAATTATACCATGGTTCTAATTACTGATGCATTATAGGTTGGACTTNACTCGGCCCACTATTGCCAGACACCTTGTTCTCAGTTAACATTATCACAAACTTTATAACCAGTCATCTGCACCTTGGGTTACTGGTATAGCATTACCTCCATAGCCACAAAGTGTAAGAAGTTTTACAGATCTGCATAGTTGTTCCTCTCTGAAAGTACACAGATGTTCTTGTTTTTATTTAACAAAAGAAAAAAGCAAATCTTTTCTGTGCTTCTTTCCCTTCCCTTTCTTCTGATGGTGGTGTTGCTTATCTACATATCTTTCTTGGATAGTTCCCTGGCAATCCCTTTTGTGGTAAAAGATGAAAAGTATGGAGAAATCATCTCAGAAGAATTACTGGAGCTTTTCTCACCCCTGAAAAAGAAAATTCAAACAACTGTAACATCAATGAAGTTGACTGTGATGCTGCCAAACAGAAATTATTATTACGAGGCCTTTAGCTGTTAGCATAACAAAATAGATCTTGGATTGCTGTTACCCAAAACAGCATTTAATGGAAAAAAAGCCACACCCTGCTCATGTCTCTGAACTTAAGGGATGCAAAAAAACAATGATAAGGGAGACCACACAATTCTGTGCAGAGTGCTGTGTTCCAGAACTTTAACAAATAAGGGCATTGCAGAACAATTCCTGCTGGTAGTTCTCATAAGTAAAAGATGACTTCATTTATTATTTTACAGAATGACACTCTCTTATTCAAGTAATTAGCACATGTGTTGGAGGACTCAGCTCATGATACGGTCCACAAAGTTTACATTTTTTGCACACCAATTCCAGATTTCTTGATGATTGAAGGGGAACAAAGATGAATTGGTTTTTAGACATCCAAAGCCATCACACTCCCCATGAAAACAATATTTTGTACACATTTTCATCCCCCAAAAGACATGTCCTTGCAGTGACCTTTTGTCTACACAATGGCCCCTTATGATGACACTGTAAAGAGATTAATTGTTATCTACTAGCAAGTATTAATCTGCTGCCATTAAAATGGGAGCAGAAATACTACATCTGTGGCAGTCAGGCCTTTAGAGATTGTGTTAGTGCCTGCACTGAAACTGTACAAGCAAATATCAGAGACACATTGCCTCTTGTGTACATAGTGTGTTGAGTTTCTCTGCTGGTGATCTCCTAGCATAATGTGAACATTATCTCATTTTCTACCTCCGGTGCTCAAAGCTTTTCCTGTTGCCTTTAATTCTGCAATTGCCTGTAAAGAAATTTGGTAAGTGGAAATTCCCTCCAAGCTTCTTGGCATCTTCCCTAATTTTTCTCCTTTTTCTATCCATTTTCATGCATTCTTTCTTTGCACAGATTTGAGGTGAGAAGCCTTTTTTTCATCAGACTACAGTGATCTCATCACTGCAGGGGCAAGTAAGGAATTTTTTCCTGGAGGGTAGCATTGCAGACTTAGCCAGAAGGGATAAAGCTTTGCTTGTTTTCACCTTCCTCTCACAAATCAGGTGTTGGATTCGTGATGCAAGATTTCATGGACCAATGGACTGATCTGATCAGGCAAGTCGTATGTTCCTACTTACATTGCAGGGCTGAGATTTGACATAGTTCATTAAAGTGTACCTTCAAACTGAGTAGCACGTGAGGAATCTTGAAGGCAGAGTGTTAACCTTTCTCTCTCTTGTAACTAAAGACCTTAATTAGTGCACAAAAGGAATGCTGGAGTAGTATGAATCAGATGGGCTGGACGCATGCAATAAAAGAGAAACCCCTCTTCAGAACTGAAGTAGCTGATGAAATAAAAGCCAGTTTTCAGGCGGCTGTGAGGTTGACAGAAGAGCCTTTGTAACACTATAACCACCACCTCCTGCATGGGACAGCCTCAGCACATTTCTGAATCATCTTTAGCATATATAGACGCCAAAGGCTGATAAAGAGATGAGTTGGCTTCCTCAGAGGCTTGCAGAGGATTTCTCTCTTCTCTTTGTTCCCTGTTCTCTTTTGTTTGACTATGGTTTTAACTCTCAGGGGGAGCCTCGGTGGAAGGAGAGATCTTACAGTTGCTCGTGCAAGCATCCAAACAACAGCAAAAAAAACCCCAACCCTAGAATCTTTTTATTTAAAGCCAAAAGTTTATAAGCTGATTTACGGAAACATTCCAAAGGAAGAAACAAAGAGCAAAAGGAGTCTGCTGATGAATGGAAGCTTGTAGTCTCAAGGTAAAGCCAGGCCAATAGTCATTTATTTGGAATATTTGAAATCCTCCTATGTGCATGAATTTTGTTGAGCAGAAACTGAAGTTTCTTTAGTTGCTGTCTTTCAAATAAATGCAGGCAGGCAGCTGCATAGAATGCAAATGTCAGACTTAACCAGGAGACACAAAACTCCAGTCAGGTTTTCAGTGAGGGCCATCCCAACAAGCCCTCTGGTCACCTTTGGGAACTTCATGTCTAAACAGCTAAACCCCCTGCATAATTCTGGAAACCTCTGCCATTATGTGCATGTGCAGAGATCTGTGTTGACAGAACACAAACCCAGGCTGGGTGGTGAATGGTTGAGAGCAGCCCTGAGGAAAAGGACCTGGGGATCTGGGGTGATGAAAAGTTCAACATGAGGCTGCAGTGTTCATGCAGCCCAGACAGCACCTGAGTGCTGGGCTGCAGCAAGAGCAGTGTGGGCAGCAGGGCANCTGGAGACCATTTCTCACCTTTACAGATACGTGTATCTCATCTAGGAGCTGCCCCTATTCTCCCACTTGATATGCTTCTATTTTTATGTTGCTTTAGGCTTACAATCTGAGATTGCTATCAAGGATCTCTACAAAAACCCTGTAGGAGCCCAGAGATGTGGATATTACTGCAAACAACACCTGTGAAGATGAACTCCACACTTCCTAAGCACAAAAAATGGCTCTAGCTCAGTTTTTACATGGAAGCCATCAACCAAAATGTCATTTTTCACCAGTGAATGGGTAAGAGAGGGTTGGGCTGAAGATAGTCTATCCTAAGGTGTACTGCAGTATCATCTCGAGCACAGACAGAAAATTAAGGCAGGAGGAGACAGTTTATAGATAGGCTAAGACTGCAGGTGTCTATAATTCAGATTGTAGGATAGGTCTGCAAAGCTTTGTAATATCTGTCCATGTATATTCAATGTCTGCTCACAGTGTTTGTAGAGGAAGTACCATGGATCTTACTAATGATGGAAGAGATTTTATTCTGTCCATGTTATATATAATGGAGGTCTCTAATTGTTCCTAGGAACCAAAGAATCACTAAGAGGCTCATTGCCTTTTAACATAGGGCAAGTTCCATCCAGTATGGGCACACTTTTTATCTGAAGGGGAGTGCATGCATCAATCAGACCATATGTCTTACATGAATAGAAATGCTTACCATGTTTACAATCTCTAAAGGCCTGACTGTCACAGATGTAGTATTTCTGCTCCCATTTTAAGGGCAGTAGATTAATATTTACTAATAGATAACAATTAATATGCTAGAACTATTGAGAAACTTGGACTATGGGATCCATGCCATCATCTGCAAATGCTGAACCAATGTTGTGTTCCCCACTCTAATTCTTAACAAAAAGCAACCAGAAAAACTAAGGGGGGGGGGGAAAAATCAACCAACCAACCAAAACAACAACGATAATAAAACTCAACAAGCAAAAAACTCAAACAAATATATGAAGTGCAAATCAGAAACACTGAGGGAAAACTATCTCAGAAAAGATAGGAAGTGTGTCCAAAAAAAGCTATCATTACCTCTCACAAAGTCCTTTATTTTCACCATACCTGTAAGAATAACCTCCAGCTTCCTTCTCCTCCCATCCCCCTTTCCAGATTTTCTCTGGCTAGAGTCCATGTAGCAGAAATGTTACACAAGAAGGAGCTCTTTGCAGAAAGTTAGAATGAAGGGTTGGTTGAGGGCATCAAAACACAGTTTATAGTTGAAACACTCACACCCAGAGTATGGAGCAGCTATTTGGGGTTCCACAGTCCAACAGCTTATCGAAAGCTACGTCTATTAAATTGCTATTTGTTGTAACCAACTGTTTACAGTTTGCTATTGCCTTTCAAGACTGAGCACAGAAATGCTCTCTGAGTGTCTGAGTGACTACTGCATATTGCTGTGTTTTAATAATTTTCAAAGGCTGGAAGCTGACAGTGAAAAGTGCAACCTTCCCATTTAGCAATACTATAAGCACTGCCTTCAGCTAGGTGTCAGGGCTAGGCTAAAGCTGAGTATATTGACTGCTGATCTCTTGGAATAACTTTTTGCTTCCTTGTATATCTGTGCTGCTCTTCAGACCTTTTGATATGATACTAGACATTGAGATGTCAGGAAAGAAAGGCATGTGTTTAAGGGGGATGATCAAAGGGAGGAGAAATAAACTCCTATCATGAGTTTTGATAGAAACAGTTCCTGCAGAATCTCTCACTTGGGTGATACCTTTACTTGTTGATGCCCATATTGACTATCTTGGTGCAGGCAGTTCTTCAGCTTTTCACCTACATTATGTTGCTGATTTTGTGAAAAACAAAAAGTTTAACAATATGCCTACAGTTGAGGAGACATCATTTTCTAGAAGGCCCCTCCATTTGCTTTGTATGAAACAGGAAGAGGAGGTGCAAGGACAGCTCTATGAAGGGAGGCCCCACGTGCCACATCCATAACTGGTGAACACCATTCTCTATTAACTGAGCTCCGGATGCAAAACCTCATCACTTCTAATATTGTATGCTGGCTGCTGTGAGGAAGAGTGCTAAAAAAAAAAAAAAAAGAAAAGAAAAAAAAGAGAAAGTGTAGGCCAAATGCTCTGAACACTATTTAGAAATTCTCCAGAGAGGAACAGAAAGAACCAGCATGAATAACTGCTAGCAACTTTCTCGTTAATTAAAATCTGACAAGCAGCTGGCAGCTGAAAGAGGGAGCTGTAGGTGGGGGAATCCTGTGGTTCACCACCACATTCCTTACATTCATAAAAGCTACGGAATATTTCACTGTAGGCCCACCAGAAATGTTGATGGAAATGTGAATTAAAAGAAAGAGCTGTCTGAAGGTGACAGAGATACTGGATGTGGCCCATGTAATCCACAGAGGAAAATATATGAACATTTAGTGACATCTACAAAGCCACTTCTGTAAAGAACTCTCCTTGTGATGAATGGTAATAAGAGTCAGGAGATGCTACAGTCTGCAAGGTGAACCTGTCCAAGCAAGAAACTCATTTCAGAGAAGAGGTAGAATAAATTCATTCCATGCCATCCCTCTGAGCCCAAACATTGGGGTAATGATTTTGGCTGGAGCAAATGAGCTGTTCAGCATCTCTGTGGGAGTTTTGCTGGGCTGTAGCATGCTGTGCTGTGCATTTCCCTGGAAGGGTTGTGACACTTTTCATGGCAGCTCTTGTGTCCTGAAATCACAGTCTCACAACAGTGGCTTTGGGGGTTCTGATAATAGATAATTCATCACAAAAGGACCTCCTTATTTCCTAAAGAGGAATATACTGTGTCCAGTTCTGGGCCCCTCAATTTAAGATGGACATTGAGGTGCTTGAGCGTGTCCAGAGAAGGGCAACGAGGCTGGGGAGAGGCCTCGAGCACAAGCCCTATGAGGAGAGGCTGAGGGAGCTGGGATTGTTTAGCCTGGTGAAGAGGAGGCTCAGGGGAGACCTTATTGCTGTCTACAACTACCTGAAGGGTGGTTGTGGCCAGCAGGAGGTTGCTTTCTTCTCTCAGGCAACCAGCACCTCTTGGTCACAGTCTCAAGCTGTGCCAGGGGAAGTTTAGGCTGGAGGTGAGGAGAAAGTTCTTCACTGAGAGAGTCATTCCCCACTGGAATGGGCTGCCCAGGGAGGTGGTGGAGTCACCATCCCTGGAGGTGTTCAAGGCACGTTTGGACGTGGCACTTGGTGCCATGGTCTAGTCTTGAGGTCTGTGGTAATGGGTTGGACTTGATGATCTTTGAGGTCTCTTCCAACCTTGCTATACTGTGATACTGTGATACTGTGATACTGTGATATTTTATTTTCCACAGTACCTCCTGATTTTTTCCTAGTCTTGGCATGCATGTAGGTAAACCAGGTGAAATGATTTCCTCGTGCAGCTTGGTCACTTTGCTGCTACCATTTGGTCTTCTTTATGACCTATCTCCCCCACGGTCAGGAGGACTTGTAGAAGACTGCAGCTATTGCTTCATAACCATGAAATATTTACCCATATATGACATAATAGAATCTGATTTCATAACCAATCTCTTTTCTCTATCAAGATATTAATCTAAAGGACTTTATAAAATACATGAGGTACCCACAGTGCCAGGACAGTGCCAGGGGGTCCACGATGGAAGCCATTTTGTGTGCAATTAAATGACATTTCCTTTCACTGAGAACAGTGGAAAGTTGGCCAATCATTATCATGTGGAAAATAATTTTAAATCCCACTGGACAGTCACCACAGACAGATGGAAGAATTTACCCTGAAACAAAAAAAAACAAACCAAAATTCATCTTGAAAAATGATGTCTTTGGTACTGTTATTCTGAATGTGAACCAAAGCCTTAAAAAAAAAAATAAAAGGGCAAAAGGAAAGAAATGCTTTCAGCTTTTCTGTCATCAGTTACCTTAATTTCAGCTGCATTTCTGCACTTCAGCTTCCCAAGGGTTTATTTCTGTTTGGTGTTTGGCATTTAGGTAGAATGTTTGTTGCCCAAACATTTCCAAATTCCAGGAGGTGACAGAGGCAAAAAAAAAAAAAAAAAAAAAAAAAA
>WBNM01040839.1:44483-79453 GCA_013399055.1 Ramphastos sulfuratus
ACTATGAGCAGTTAGGGTACCTCTTGTGTCTGCACCCCCAGCAATCTGAGGACTATGGGCAGTTAGGGTACCTCTTGTGGTCTGCACCCTCAGCAATCTGAGGACTATGGGCAGTTAGGGTACCTCTTGTGTCTGCACCCCCAGCAGTCTAAAGACTAACTCTGGGACCTGTAGAATTAAGACTAGAAAAAATGCATCTTTCCTGATAAAATGTAGCAGATGAAAGCATGGAAAGAGGGCAAACAGCTTAGACAATGAATGCAGAGAAGAGGAAAGCACAACTTCAAAAGTAGTTTTATTTTTAAAGGGTCAAACAAGTATTGGACTACTTCTTCTCAAAAAATCCTCTTCATCCTTTATTCCATTATTAGAAGTAATGCAAGTGTTGAAGGGACAGCTTAAGCCTTTTGACCCTATGCTATAACATTCTTCTTCAACTCTGTCCTTTTCCCATGGAGATAATAAAAAGTCTTGAAGTAAACAAAGCTCAAGCAGCTCTCCTAAAACTTTTAATGCACTCTAAGAAGCACATCAATTGGAATATTTCTAATTATTTTATCATCTTTTGGTTTTATATTTCATGCATGGCCATTTCTTCCTTTCCTTTAATCTTCAAGGAGCTGTCTGATGGTTGACTCTCCCCAGGCTCTATATTTTACCCTGTGAGACATACAGCTGGGTAAGTAGATGCAGTATCTAATAATCTAATTGTGCATCCCTGAATGTCTCCTGCCTCCCAGGCAATCCCTATTCCTTCTCAATTTAAAAGAAAACAAGAAATTCATTTCCTTGCCGCAATTTCTCTGAATTCTGCATGATAGAACCAGAGTGAATAGGAAGCAATAAGACATGTGTGGAATGCTGGCCTGTTTTTATCTCTGTGTATTTCAATGGTCAAAGTTATGCAAGCATTCTCTAAAATAGTGCCACGTGTCCTCCTAGTGGATCTTGCATACCTTATGGTTTTATCATCAAATGGGGAAACAGCCCTAAACATCACAGGGAGACAGCTTAATGGGTGGTCTGCAACTCCTGTCTTTCCTTCTTAGAATAGCATGGAAACTCAAGTAGCAAGTCCTTGCAGAAGAGACTAATGTGTGGCTAGAAGATCAGATAATTAAGGGGCAGTTTACACTGATAAGGTCACTAAACTTTGCTTTCCTTAGGTTCACATGCTTAACAATTCTTAACCATCACTTTGGCAGTTGAAGTAGTGGGTGGCCAGTTAATCTCTTATTCATCTTTTCACTGTCAATTTAAAGGTATGCTATGGATATTGTAAAGCATTAGCTTTTTTATACTCATGCTATAGGATGCAAAGGCAACTCCTTGCTCTGCAGTGCATGGATTTCCCTTCATTTGGAACTAAATGAAATTATTCACTACAGAATCTATGCCCACTGAAGAACAGCAGAAGGTTTTTCGTTTCTTGGAATGTGTGAAATCTGTTATTTGCTAATTCCTGGGGTTTGTGTAGCATTGTGTAGCATAGTGCAGCATAGTGCAACACAGTGCAGCATAGTACAGCGTAGTCCAGTGTAGTGCAGCACAGAGCACCACAGTGCAGTGTAGTGCAGCACAGTGCAGCGTAGTGCAGCACAGTGCAGTGTAGTGCAGCATAGTGCAGCACAGTGCAGTGTAGTGCAGCACAGTGCAGCATTGTTCAGCGTAGTGCAGCATAGTGCAGTGTAGTTGTGATGGTTTGGGAGTTCCCTGCCCCATCACACTTTGGAAAATCACCCAAACTAGACTCAGCCAGCTGAAAGTTAAGGACTGAAGCTCTGTTTACAGCTCAGCACAATATACAAGCAGAGATATACACTATAGACAGGAATATTTACAGAAATATACAAGTTAAAGGTAATACAGAAACACAACACCCCTCCCAGAAATCAGAGACCCCAGGAGGGGCTCCCAACCACCCTTCCGCCTTCTCCCCACCCCTATACCTTACTCCAGGGTTTGCCTTATGTGCAAGGTGAATTTGGAGGATGGGCCAGGGGGGTTAGAAGGAAGGTGGTTAGTTAGGTTACTCGGCAGAGAGAAGGCAAGAAGCTAGAGAGACACAGACTCCCCGAGCCCAAGCGTCTGTGTCTTATCCACGTTTTGTGTTCTTATCTTATACTTCTCAGCAAGCCTATGAGTGAAGCGGACATCACCATTGTTTTCCTTCCACAGCCTATAATATAATTTTCTCCATTAAAATATTCCAATTAGCCTCAAACCAGCACAGCAGTGCAGCATATTGCAGCACAGTGCAGCACAGTGGAGCGTAGTGCAGCATAGTGTAGCGTAGTGTAGCATAGTACAGCACAGTGCAGCATAGTCCAGCACAGTGCAGTGTTCATCAACGCTTTATATATCTCTGTACATAAAGATTACAAAGTGATTTATCCCTCAGCTTGGATTTCTCAAATGTAAATCTTGTCCTCTAGAATGGATCCAGTCTAAAATACAGATGAGCTTCTTCCAAATGGTAACATTCTTATTTTAGAATTGTACTGTGTAGGAATTTTCTAAGGCCCAGCTCTCTCAGACTTCTTCATTTCAGCCTTTTTGGACCTAATGTAACTTTATTCTCTTGACAGGAACCTGGGAAAGTATGTTTCTGCCAACAATAAGTATAATGTGATTGAAAATTAAAATCTACTGATCCAGATCTGCTTTCAGATCATGATAATGTCCACACACTTGCTACTTAGGACACTTGCTGTGATTGTAGACTAGCAAACCAAATGGAATATGATCTGGAGTGTATCCTGAAATCAGATGGATTCTGCCTCTCCTTTAATCAAATCACTGAAGCATGTAAATGAGAGGGAAAAAAAACCCAACATTATAAATTCAGCATATTTGTGAAAACTGGTGGGGAAAAGGTTTTGGTTAAAGTCCAGGCTCCAGAATCTTGTGCTTTTGACTGAATGACATGCAAATTTTGAAAAAAGCAAAGCATTAAACAAATCCTACTTTTTTTTGTAGAGCAATGCTGCTCAAATTTTCACACAATCAAGAAAACCAAGAGGCATAACCAGTTTTGCTTCTACTTCACATCTCTCACCCTTGATGGTGGCCTGATTATCACAACTCCCTTGGTGATGGACTGCAAATGCTGCAGGGGAATATTGCAAAAATATTTAAAAATAGTTCCAACTCACCTTTGCCTTTTAAAAAAATCATGAAAATATTCTTATTAATGGAGCCTTTTGGGAGCCTTTCTATCCTTTCCTACCAAAGCTTACATTTTTTGGTCTAAGTTACTTGACAGTGACCCTTTTCAAAAACTCAAATAAAACATGTAACTTTATTTGCAGTTCCTGAGGCAACCACTGTAAATGGCAGTAACACAGAGAATTGCTGTGAGTTTACTGTTATGTCACTATGGTGTCCATATATAAAAGCAAACTACTGTTTTCTCTGGAGCTGTAATAAATACATTTTAAGGCACCCAGTTGCTAAGGGCGCTGATTGCTTTCAAAAAAAGAACTTGAAAACACATTTTACTGGTGACTGGGAAGGGGCCCAGGCAACCTTGAGCATCCCACATCAGCATCCAACAGCACACCCCGCAACAACTGGTTCTACACCAGCTGGTAGAAAAAGGGAAAGGGCTGGCTCTGTCCCCCCAGGAACAGTGCCTGCAATTTGGTGGTGGGCAGGTGCCAGGGTAAAAGGCAGGCTTGGTTGTGGGAGAAGAGAAAAGCCATTACTGTTCCTGGGCAGGCCACTTCATGCGATCACAGAATCACAGAATTAACCAGGTTGGAAAAGACCTCTAGGATCATTGAGTCCAACCTATCACCTAACCCTTCTAATTAACTAAACCATGGCACTAAGTGCCTCATCCAGCCTCCTCTTAAACACCTCCAGGGATGGTGACTCCACCACCTCCCCAGGCAGCCCATTCCAATGCTAATCATAGAATCATAGAATGGTAAGGTTGGAAGGGACCTCAAAGATCATCTAGTTCCAACCCCCTGTCATAGGCAGGGACACCTCCCACTAGAACAGGTCACTCAAGGCCTCGTCCAACCTGGCCTTGAACACCTCTAGGGAGGGAGCAGCCACAACCTCCCTGGGCAACCTGTGCCAGTGTCTCACCACCCTCACTGCAAACAACTTCTTCCTAACATTTTTAAGCTCATACTCCTACAGGCTTAGCAGCTCCAAAGGCTTCTACTCTCTTTGTTCAGCAAGAAGCTAAACAATGGGACCCCAGACTTTTGGGGGCTATCATATCAAAGCTCTCACTTTGTCTCATGTGTCCTTGAATGTGTGCACTCTCTGGCAAGCTGTTCAGATCAAGATACAAATCTGAGAGTGCTACTTCAAAAGTTGGTGTTTTAAGGATTCCTATTACTTTGCCAGTTCTTCTCTAGCTGTTTTTCAATGGGATGCTCTCACAAATATATTTACAAATCAAAAGTTATTAATAAAATACAGCCTTTGATTGCAAGACTTTTCAGATGTGTGAATGTAGTAGCAAAAAACTACTCAGGAAAGTCTGTTTGGTAAAGGATCCATCCATGGCACTAGGTTTGTCTGCATCTGACATGCTTGCATTAAGACCCATCTAAAAGCAAACAGCCATGCCATTATCAGAAATTTCACTTGCAAAAGGTCAAAAAGGTTACAATTCCTGCATTGCAAACCAAGTACAAGTGATGGGACACTTCTAAGCCATAAATTAGTGGCTGTAGATGCAGATTTGTACTTCTACAGCTGTTTCACATGCAAGTAAGAAGTTTCTCTTTGCCTCTGAATGATTAAAGAAGAGCACAATGCACAGCACTGTGGTCATACAAACCCTTTTTACAAGCTCAGCAGCCTTTCCAATAGCCTTACACCACCTGAGTTTCTGGTCTATTTGGAAAACACAAGACAGAATTTACACTTTCACATCATCTTAATTTTCTTTCAAAGCAGAATGAAGAACATCTTATTGCTGTCACCAGGGTTATGAATCTGACTCACCTGTCAGAAGGGACATAACTCTGCTGTGTTTGCTCAGCTGGTTGTCCAGCCTCAGAGGTGAACTTGCTGAACACTCTGGGCTCTGCCAGCTGTGGCAAAGCCATGTGAATCTAGTACAGTTTCTTCCACCTGTGTTGATTCAGAGTGCTGTGCAAAGTTTTATTGAGGCTAAAACTTGTTCACCAACTGAAGCACTCAGCACACACATACACACAAGAGAGCATTTATCACCACGTGTTGTAGAAAAAGACACAGTTGTGTACAAGGAGATGCAAGTTATGGTTGGACTCACTGACTTTAAGGTCTTTCTATGATTCCATGAAATTATGTTGAAGTAGGAAAGCAGAAAAAGCTCAGGTCCTCACTAAGAAAACTGCATACACCTGCCCTTGCCATTGAGCACAGACCTAAGTTGCAGTGGCTGTACTGAATGCAATTAATGCATGTAAAATGGGACTGTAATCCACATTCAGCAGAACACTGCAGTGCTGTTATGATGAATGATCAAGGTTATGGGTTACAAACTTGCTGCTTGCTCTTAACTTCACAAGCAATCTGAAGATGTAAGGCAGAATTTCAAGAGCAATCAATGCTCTAAAATATTGTGAGCTCTGAACAACTTTTGGAATGTTTTGGGAGGGGGAGAGGGCATTGGAGTGAATGGTGTTGCTGAAAGGCCAAACCAAAATTCCTATGGCTTTTCTACACTTCCAGTGAATAAACTTTCAGCAAACCACTGATCTCAGCTACTTTCTCATCAGCTTCATAATTGCTTAGCATAAAAGGAAAACAAAAAATTGGAAAGTAACCTTTTTAACTTGTTCTGTTAAAAAATGGGAAAATATGGGGAAATAAATTCTCTAAATGAGCAACATTTCAACTACATTTCTATTTTGCCCCTTTTGGCTTGTTCTAGTGAGAAGTTAAAAGTAAGTTTGTGAGAATATAAGCATTTGGAAATGATAGTAAAGGACTTAGGGGACCAATATGGCAATCAATTGTTTCAGCATATGTAGTGACATTCCAGGTAGTGACATTCCAAAAAAGATAGAAGCATTCTCTTGTGACATATTTGAGAAGGCTGAGGGGAGACCTCATTGCTCTCTACAACTACCTGAAGGGACATTGTGGAGAGGCTGCTGCTGGGCTCTTCTCACAGGTCATTGGAGAGAGAACAAGGGGGAATGGCCTCAAGCTGAGGCTGGGGAGGTTTAGATTGGATATTAGGAAAAAGTTTTTCATGGAGAGGGTGGTCAGGGACTGGAATGAGCTGCCCAGGGAGGTGGTGGAGTCACCCACCCTGGATGTGTTTAAGGGTGGTTTGGATGTGGTGCTTAGGGATATGGTTTAAGGTAAATCTTGCAGAGCAGGGTTATAGGCTGGACTTGGTGATCCTGAGGGGCTTTTCTGTTTCTGTGATTCTGTGATATACAATTTAAATCAGAATTAGTCACAGAAAAGCTGATAGGACTTCTATGTTGGTTTTTTTTTTTTAAATGAGTAAGTGGTTGTGGTAAATGGACAATAAGATTATTTTTTCCAAGCTAGAAATGCTTTTGGCACAGGAAAATACACAGCAGGAATTCAGTGGCTGATGATCTGGAAATCAAACATTTTATTCTGTGAAACCTGTTAGCGTTTCTTACAATGTCCAGATTCAACAAGTGTGGCAAAAAAAAACCCCAACTCGTGTTAGACAGGCAGCATGTTAAAATTCAACATGTTAAACATGCATCCAAAGTAGAAATAGAGACATGTTTATGTTTTAAGTACAATCCCTTTTATTGCAATTTTCCTTCTGCCAAGAATTCAGACGTTAATAAAATTTAGTTTGTACTTTGTGAAGCATTTGATAAGAGAAGTCTCATGTCCAAAAGTGTGTTCTAAGAGAAACAAGATTTCATCTGAGGTACTCTAGACTTGATGGTATTACCAGTGAGCAACCTCAGGCAGAAAGTACATCTGCACTTCATTTTGAATGAAAGACCTAAGGGCCAAGTGTTACCAGAAGTATCTGTTCTAAAAGTAAGGGACAGCACAAAGAAAGAGTAAGTTTGAGATGCAGGAAAGGGTATAAAGAATGAGATTAGTCTATCTGTAAGAATGCAGAGCAGAGTATGGAAGCAGGAAATAAAAGATATAGGCAGGTGTGAGATGATGAACGCAGCCTCCTGCAGATAAATTTAGGGTGCCTGAATGTTGTGATGTAATGTTAAGCCAATAGGATTTCATCTGAGAAGGGCAATTCTATGAAAAGAGCAAGATAAAATGCAAAGTTGAAATATTTAAGGCACATTACTAGTAATCCAGAAATGTCCCATTTTTCATGATATAACCACATCCTGTGTCGGGGTAAAAAGGAAGCTTCTGCTATAATGAAGGGGGAAATGGTGCTTTACAATATTTAACATGAATTTACAGCATGCCCATAAAGGGTGCTTAGCAAAGATGAGTGTAGCAAACAGTCATCCTCTAACCAGAAAGTAGTTCTTTTAATATGTTTTTTGAGGTATAATTCTGACATTAACAAGTACAGTCTTGAATTTCTGCAAACTGGAAAGGGATTTCCAGCTATTTGTTTTTTAAAAAATAATCTACCTCTCATACTTTTCAGTGACTTTGCATGAGCTTAAAATCTTAAGTCACAAACCTTTCTCAATCAGTGCCCAGTTGTCAAGTCTTCTTCTCTAGAGACTTTCAAGACCCATCTGGATGCATTCCTGTGTGACCTGGCCTGGGTGATCCTGTTTTGGCAAAAGGGTTGAACTCAATCATCTCCAGAGGCCCCTTCCAATCTCTACCATTCTGTGATAATCTCCCATCAATATAAAACACCAGCAGCATTTAGCTCAAGGAAGTTCATCACTGTGAAACTGAGGTGTGCAAAGTAAGTGAACTTCTGACAATTAAGAGTGGTTGTGAACTTTTGTCAGTGGGAGATGTCCAAATGTGACACCCCTTAAACTTAAGACCAAGGCAAAACCAGGAACTCCCTAACTGTGTCAATAAATGCTATGCTAAATCACCTAAACTGGAAAACAATTTTCATATTTGGTAAAGTTGTTTATACTCCCAACCTGTAACTTTTAAATCCCCCTTACATTTTTCACACTCTTCTACAAACTTACTAATCAAGTCTACACTTACTAATCAAATTTCATAGTGTTCCAAGGAGGCAATACTTCACTGAGGCATCAGCTGCCTATCTGCTGCTTTTCAGACAGTGTTGAGTAATGGGTCTAACCAAGTTCTGATGAGATCTCAGTAAAACTCCAGCCAGTTTCCATTGTGTCTGGCCAGTCCTCAGGGTTTGGTAGGTTTTCTTGTACTTTTAATAGCTTACATCTCTTGCAGGAACTGAAGATTCTGAGCAGAGAGGATAATGTTTATACTAACATTGCAAATGAAATTTTCAACGTGTTCTTGCAAGCTGCTAAGTGTTCTTTTAAAGCTGAAAAAACCACCATTGAAAATTACAGGCAGTAATCAGTTCCTCTGAGAGCTGTTTGTTTGAGTTTACTTTTAACAGGTGTTCCCATAAACAGGAGAGACTTTATTCCCTGCTTTGATTTATTATTCCCAGATTTAATACTCTGCATTTGTTCAGACTAAATTGTTCTGCATCAGCTGACCTGGTGCACAGAAAGGTTTTGCTTCCTCTAGATCTTGTGCAATTGTTCCTCATTCCTTGATCTCCACTTTCAATCAACAGCTTGCTATCAAATATTTATTTGTTATAGCTACATCATTGAAATAATGGATTGGACAGGTATTCTTGAAGAGTGAAAATAGAAGTAACATCAATATTCAACAAATGCACAAAATCACAGAAGTATTCAGGTTGGAAAAGATTCTCAGGATCACCAAGTCCAATCGAAACACAGCAGACAACATAGAAAAGGCCACTATGCACAAGTCATAGAATCATAGAATCATAGAAGGGTAAGGTTGGAAGGGACCTCAAAGATCATTCAGTTCCAACCCCCTGCCATAGGCAGGNGCTGATACCACGAGCTACACCTTTGTTCCTGGAGAAGCTTCACTGTAAAGCTAGTCCAAACAAATTTTTACTTACACAGGCACACTTATCCCCAAACTCCTGAAATGATTTGGTGTTCACATCCTAAGACAGCAATGAGGAACAAAAGGCTTTTCTCTAAAGAGAGCCTCAGATCAATAAAGCAGCAGATAAAATGTTCCCTTGCAAAGGTCTTGGCCTCTAGAAAATGCAGTGATGAATAATTGCCAACTCCAGCACCACCTATGTGTAATGGATGAAGTTAGTGATCTTGGTGTATTCCTGCTTAAGCTGCTGGCTTTCTCAAGTGTGGGTGTTCCTGATTCTCTTGTTTATACACATAATATTTAGGAAAGCTGTGTCTTCCCGAGGGTCTGGTTTCAGTAACTGGGGTCAGCGGTGTTTGAAGTCAATGGGATTTCAAAATATGCTTAAAGATAAACACATGCTTTGGTACATTGCTCAGAGCCAGAATGAATGGTGCTCTTCAGCATTTCCAATCAATAAGCTCCTGAGTTTTTGAAATATGTACTATTTGATTATGTTCTTTATCTGCTCTCTGCCTTCAAAGTCTGTAAAAGTCCCTCCCTTTGTCCTTTTGCTTTAGGGGTAGATATCAGTTAAAAAACCTGACTTGCTGATCTGACAAAATTCTGAGATGTTTAATAGCCAAAATTGAATATCCACTCTATTTTATTTACAGCTCACGTTTGGCCTTTCAAAGTCCCCATTTCCAGAACCTCTCGCATTTTCTGCTCCATGAACTCTTAATGAGTTCCAGTTGATAGTGCTACAGATCCACATTTGGATCATAAAACTCCCCTGAAAAGTACCGTATGGCTTCCCTGAAGCCCCTGCTCCACCCCACTGCTCTAGCTCCCCTCCCCCATTTTGTTAAATATTGGCAATTTCACCAGCAGTTGAGCCTACCCACTATGTTTGAAAATCCTTTTAATCCTCTTTATAGTAACAGAAACATTTGATCTTTGAAGGCTTTGTACAGCACAGAACACCTGTGGCTTAATGCACCCTGCCTGATTCTGAACTGCTCTGGCACCTAAGAGCAACTCTGCACAGGACCATTGCAAAAATGAAGCTGTACCTTCACCTTAAGACCTTTACCTTCACCACTAAAGCCACTGTATCACATGGCATGCCAGCCCAACAGATGAATGTATCTCACAGGTAGCACTAAAAACGGTTCCCTGTCTTGAATGGGAGCTAAATGCATGGATGGGGCCACAAAGATGCTCAGAGGGCTGCGGCAGCTCTGCTATGAGGACAGGCTACGAAATTTGGGGCTCTGTAGCCTGAAGAAGAGAAGGCTTCCAGGAGACCTTAGAGTAGCCTTCCAATATCTGAATGGGGGCCTACAGGAAGGCTGGGGAGGGACTATTGACAAGGTCTTGCAATGACAGGACAAGGGGCAATGGGTTTGAACTGACAGAGGAAAGATTTAGACTGGATGTTAGGAGGAAGTTCTTTACAGTGAGGGCGGTGAGGCACTGGCACAGGTTGCCCAGGGAGGTTGTGGCTGCTCCCTCCCTGGAGGCGTTCAAAGCCAGACTGGACGAGGTTTTGAGTGACCTGTACTAGTGGGAGGTGTCCCTGCCTATGGCAGGGGCTTGGAACTAGATGATGCTTGAGGTCCCTTCCAACCTTACCATTCTATGATTCTGTGATTCTGTGAAATGCTTGGTTACAATACAAAAGTAAAACCCATGATAAAAAGATTTGCAAACATTTTGTTTTTTCCTGAAGTGACCCTTCATTTCCAGAAGAAAAGTATTTTAAACAGGCTTCTAAACCATGCATGGCCTTGCTGCTTGGTCCATCATGGAGCTAGTTTTCCTTCTGCTCTATGCCTGGTGATACAAGGGCTTGGCAAACCTGAAACACAGGTTTAACTCCAGGCTTCCATATGCACTCATAAAAATACCCTATGAACCTGAAGCACCTGTAGACATGACTTTAAAAATAAATGTTTTGCAAAGATATGGACAGAACTGATTTGGTAAAAAGTAAAGGTTACAGAAACTAATAGTGCCTTTTAGGGAATGTCACTACAAGAGATGCCATCTGTTTCCTTATGATTCTCCATTGTCTGAGCTGTTCAGTGTTTCATCTCTACACACATCTTTCCTCCTAGAAGGATTCTGTTAAAGTAAATTGTGAATTTATTAAAATGTTAGCTCAGAAATTGCTCAGAGAAGGAGATAAGGAGAGAGAGCCAAGATGTGAAGAAAAGAAACCTGCGCTGAAAGATGTAAAACCCACAATTACATGAGGAAATCCACTCCGGACCCTCACAGCCAATAAAGAATATAATTTAGTGCAGAGGACAGGCAAGGAGGTCATGTAGGCATTTATGAAGACTGAAAGCTCACATGGGAGGCTGGAGAGCAGGAGCTGTGCATCACTGGCTCTAGATTTCTGAGTTTACTCTGACTGTTTTAACGAGCACAACCAACAGGCTCCTCTGACACATAGTTTTCCAAATCAGTAGAGAGTTTCCTTTTATTTATTTATTTACTTCCTGGGAATACTATGAAGTGAAATTAATCATGAGCATACACAAAATGCTTTGAGATCCTCAGAGAATACACACCACAGAAGTGCAAAACGCAGCTGTCACAAAGACCACTAGCACTGGGCTGGATTGTGAGACAGTAGGAACTGGTGGAGCTCTCTGGTCACGTAGTGGAAGGGATAAAACCAGATTTGTCTGGCTTATGTACTGCTGACAAGAGTGACATTAGTTATCCTGGAGAGAGAAAATGTACATCACATAGGAAGGCAATAAAGAATTTCGGCTGGCTGTCAGTGTTCCCTCCACATTCTCTCCTCGGCTTTGAAAAATGTAGCAGTCAAAATGTTCCCAAATTGATAATGGCTCACCCTGAAAATTAATTTTCCTTACAAACTGAGTCTGCTTAGAAGATTTTTTTTTTCCTAGTGAGAAACAGCTATAAAATGCCAACTGTATTTGACCTCTTGAATTCCCAGTTCACCAACACATGATTAATAATAAATAATAATTTAATTCAGACAGTACTCTTAAACCACCACTAAAATGTTTAAATGAATCTTTACTGGCTTGAAAACACTTCTGAACAGAAAATATTAAATTGTTCAAAATGAACTGGAAAAGTAAGAAAGCATCAGGCTACATTTTGCTTTTATTTACACTGCTAAAAATACAGATTTGCACTTCTTATCCACTTCTGTGTAAGCCTACAATAATTATTTATTTTTTTTAAAGAAAAAAATGCTGCCCTTTTGCCAGGTTTGCTGAGCAAATCGCCACCAAAACCAACCTGGGGATGACAAAAGCGATGAAAAATAGGAATGAATCTACATTTTTCCAGGCACTCCAGAAAGATTTTTATGTCTCCTGTGACTTGCACTAGTAAATGGGTTTCCAGGAAATAGGGTGGTCTGTTCACTGCTGAACCTCCACCACTCCACTGCCAAAGGGTGTGACAAGCTTTGCAGCCACCATGGCTTCCACTGGAAAAAGTTCTTTGAAATGATACATTTGGGATTTGCAAAGACTATTCCAGCAAAGCACACATCCAAACTTTTCTGTTTCCAAACTTCACAGTGACCCTGAGCTCGTCTTTAAGGAAAGAGAGTTGATGTGTTGCTATCATACTATTGCTCACCAATCAGCTGCTAGAAGTGCTCTGCATCACTTCTGATCTTTGGATTTGGAAATTGCAGAAGGCATTGGGTTGAAAAGGACCTCTAGGGGTCATCCAGCAGTAAGTAGGGACATCCCAAACTAGAGCAGGATCTTTCCCCACCTCCCCTAAATTGGAGACTTATGGTCATCTTTCTTACACTAAGGACTGAAAAGCTTTTTTGTATTAATAGTTATATAGTGCAAGCAACTCCTAGGAAATTTCCAAAACATTGTTCAAAGCTTTTCTTTGGAAATTGCTTAAGATAAAGGTTCCTCTTCTGAGAAGCTACACCTCCACCTCCAGATTTCCTTCTGACAAATGTAATTACTGATGAAACCTGATTTTCTGACACAGGGGGGAAAAAAAAAAAGTGTAAAATAAAATATTTTCAGCTAGCTCTAACTGAAAACATAAGCTGCAATCTGAGCCAGGCAGAGAGAAATACTGCTTCCAGCTGAGCCAGGAGGAGATGATTTTAGCTACACCACTTAGATGATGTTCGTAACACGTGGTCCTTCTGTTTGTGTGTGTTACAGGCGATGCTGCAAATGCATCTCCACGCTGAGTAATGACCAATGTGCTGTTCAGTGAAATTCCAAAATCTGCTTTTGTGCATGCACAATTCTAGAAATAAAAGGGTACTTTTGAAATTATACCTTCATGCAGAGCTGTAGCTTTTACCATTTTCTTTTCTGCTGTGGAGTTGCTACGGAGCCTCTGCTGAACTGTATACCGTAGCGCTCGGGTCACTGGAGCTGCTGCCCCACACGGGTCCGGCATCTCAAAGAGCTATTGTGTTGGGTTGACATCTGTGAATGGCAGAGAGAAATGAGATGAAGATAGATTTATTTCAGTGTGGGTTTTATTTCTCATATTTTCTTGCCAAAGTAGCACTTAAGTGGCAGAACTCTGACTGGAAGGAAATGCTATATAAAAGAACAGAAGCATAGAAATCAAAAAGCGATTCTGTGCCTCTTGAAGTCAGAGTTCTGATTCAGTTTGCAAAACGACCTGGAGTAAAGGGGTTCAACTCATTAGCAGTACATCTCTCCTAATAATGTTAATTATGAAACAAAATATAAAGCCTCACAGATTTGGAGGAAACTTGAATCAGAGATTAAATTTCAAGACATACATTCCTCCCAGCGATTCAGTAATACACAATAGAAACATATTCTGTGGGATGAAAAAAAATTGAAGCAAACTGCTGCCTGATATTTGAGATCTTGCACTAAGAAGCTGGGCAGAAGCTGGGCAAACTCTGTCCTGCCAATATTACAAACAGAAAACCTGTGACTTTCCTCTCTGCACTCCATCACCATGCCATCTTATCCCTAGAAGATAAGGAGACAAGGAAAAAAAGGTGAAAGGGTTGTTCCTGCACCCTTCCTCCTTGTTCCAGTGGCTGTCAAAATCTCATCACTAGACCAAATTTATCTCTGGCTGAAATTACTAGGCTTTCTTCCACATGCAGAGAGTTTATGCTTGTTTCTTTAATATAGTTCCCCTAAGGATCTGCCAGCTTTCCCAGCTCCTTTCCCTTAGACTTCTTTTTCTCCATCTGTAATTCTGAGTGTGTTTATTTTACAAGTGAAACAAAATTCTGATTGATCTGAGGAAATGCAATCTTTTAGATTAACTAGGTTCTCATCTGTGAATACAAGAATATTTGTAGATACTTATCAAAACATGAGCATCAACCATCAAATGCAGGCAAGATATCGCGTGGCTGATGTTATAGTGAATCCATACTACGTTCCTAACTAAGACCATGAGAAACATTCACAATAAAACCACACAGTACAAACACAGAAACTTAAATCATACTCATTGAAAAGTTTGCCAGGGTTCAAGAATCTTTTGAACCAACCTGGGCCTATTTTGAAGGGAACACGAAACACAAATTTGTATTGAAACCAGGTGGAGCTTGGAGGTCTTTTTTATTATTTGGGGTTCATTTGGACTTGAAACTTGAAGCTGAAATCGAAGCATGGAACCGTAAAGCTATCCAAGAAAAAAAAAAACAACTTTCCTGATATGACCAATGAGAAATCATGGATTTTTGGGGGTTTTTTGGTTTTTTTTTTTTTTTGTATGTTTTTTAAATGGTGCAATCAAGAGATGTATGCCATTGGACTGTGAATTGTATGTGTGATTGCACGCATATTTATGGAGACTGCTCTAAAAGAAGGCATGGTAGGGGAAGGTTTTGGAGAGGCTGAGGGAGCTGGNGTCACAGGTGGCTTCAGCTCTGTAACAACGTGATTGTTGGTTTGTACCTAATTGTACCTAAACAAGGAGCTGGTTTTGTCCAGTTGGAGGCCTCTAAACTTGTAGTCCATGAGTCTTGACTCTCCTAGCAATGAGTTCCCTTTGGTCTCACTTTCTCAGTCTAGAAAACAGGTTGCATGATGTAAAGCAGGAATTGTAAGGCATTTTAAGATCATTTTTAAAAAAAAGCATAGCATTAAAGATAATATATAGCAAAACCCTAAAAAACTGACTTTGCAGTAGCTAAGGTAAATACTCACTTAAATGTTCTTCTTATTTTGGGGTAAGAGAAGGAAGAGGAACTTACAGGCAAATGTTTTATGTCCTTCTTGTTAGCCATGTGAGAACAGTGTGTGTGTGGGGGGTTTGAAAGCAAGTATGTGAAGGATGAATGATCCATAAACCAAACAACATCTCCCAAAACAACTTTATTTCTGAAAGCGAAGTAATAGATGAAGGAGCTGACTGAAGAAGAGTTGGAATTCAAAACCATTTTCACCAGTAATTTTGTTTTTTCATCAGCTCCTAAATTAGCGAGGAGAACTTTAAATGTGTCTTTGAAAAGTAACTGTTGCACATTTTTACAACACAAGAAAAGGCAAGGCCAAGTTGAAGCCCACTAAATTTTCAGTACCATGAAACCCTGAAGTAAAAGCTCCAGGGAGCAGTTCAGATCATTGCCATGAAAGAAAACACAAGAGCCAACACTGGATCTTTTTCCTACCACACACAGCTAAAGACATATGAATGTGGGAAATAATTTGATTGACTTTTTAAAAAGATTAATGACAAGATTTTAGTGTTATTTAAGAGGTAGTGGATTCAGACATGTCTGGAGCTGGCAAGGACCCTGTCAACCCAACTTTTACATGTTGTCTCTGGGTTACCCAGAAGGTCCTGCATCTGGGTTGGGTCAATCCCAAGCACTGATGTAGGCTGGGCAGTGACTGGCTTGAGAGCAGCCCTGAAGAAAAGGACTTGGGGGTGCTGGTGGATGAGAACCTCAATATGAGCTACCTGTGTGCACTTGAAGCCCAGAAGTCCAATCCTATCCTGGGCTGCATCAAGAGAAGTGTGGCCAGCTGGTCGAGGGAGGTGATTCTCCCCCTCTACTCCACTCTGGTGAGACTCCACCTGGAGTACTGCATCCAGTTCTGCACGGGGCCCTGCACGGGGTAGCCAGTCAGGACCGGTGCCAGAGGGCAGCGTGGCCCTGCCTAGCCCCGCTGAGTTTTCAGCGGTGGCAGAGGCGGCAGCCGCAGCCCCGGTGCCAAGCTCAAGCGACAGGGCAAGCCGCAAGGGTGCCCTGACGGTAGCGCCTCCTCTGGCCGGTCAGGCAGTGATGAGGATGGGCGGTCCTGGTCTGGTAGTGGTTCCTATCAATGGCACAGACCCCGTAATGATTTTCTTCCCTATTCAGCTACCTCCTTCTCGTCCACCACCAGATCCTCCTCCTTTTCAGTTGTCNCTCCTATGGAGACAGGCTGAGAGAGTTGGGGTTGTTCAGTTTAGAGAAGAGAAGGCTCCATGGAGACCTTATTGTCGCCTTCCAGTATCTGAAAGGGGGCTACAAGAAAGCTGGTGAGGGACTTTTTAGGCTGTCAGGAAGTGATAGGACTCAGGGGAGTGGAGCAAAACTAGAAGTGGGTAGATTTGGATTGGATCTTAGGAAGAAGTTCTTTGCTGTGAGGGTGGTGAGACTCTGGGACAAGATGCCCAGGGAGGTGGTCGAGGTCCCATCCCTGGAGGTTTTTATTGTCAGGCTGGATGTGGCTCTGAGCAACCTGATCTAGTGTGAGGTGTCCTTGCCCCAGCAGAGTGGTTTGAACTGGATGATCTTTGAGGTCACTTCCAACCCTGACAATTCTGTGATCCTGTTAGTTAGCAGGGCTGCCTAGCTAGCAGGATTAGGCCCTAAAAACATTCAAAGAGAAAGCAGGTGACCCATATTCACCTTCACATCTCAATCTCTGCAGAATTTGAAACAGGCTCAAACCAAAGGGTGTCCTTGCCTCCCAGTGTATTTATTTTTTCTTAGATATTAATTTCTGGATCCAAAGCTCTCCAAAAATCTATGCGTTCAGATCAGCAGCTCTGGTTCACGTCCACCTCTTTATGCACTGATCTTACTTGCATAAAAGGATGAAAACAGAGAGCTTGCCAATTTGAAATGATCAAAGCTGGTGGAAAACATTTGTTTCTAATATAATTTGTGAAAGGATTTCATCAGTCTCTCTCTATAACTAAGAGACATAAGTTAGATAGGCTTTGTATACTTAAATGGAAGTAAATAGAAGTGATTAACAGAGATAAGAAGGTTAACTCTTACTGAATGGAGTTTGGCTGCACACTGAGCTGATATACGTAAGACAGAGGAATGACTTTGCATTTGCAGTTTTGCACCTCTTAACACATGATGTGATCAAAGCACTTTTCAATCCAAAAAGCGAATTTTAGGGCAGAAGAACTGTGTTTTCTCTAAGAGAGGTGAATGAAAGGCAGTCTGGGGTTCCTTTATCGTGCCGTGCCCTTCTGCCTATGCTGGGATCACTTGACAGGGAGATAAGAATGAGAGGATCTCACCTAACAGCCACGTTGTGTCTCAACCCTCGCAGTTATCCAAGTGTATTATCATCAAGCCCCATGTGTATAAATATCTGGAGTGCTCACAGGGTTTGGTATCTGATTAGCATTAGCAGATGTGTAAGGAACCAAGGCGGTAACACCAGCAGTTTCCCCTTCCATTACCCTACCCATCTGCTTCCTGAGCTTATTGTTTGTTTTCTTTTAAAGAAAAAAAGAGAAAGGTAATTCTATAAACTGATTACTATTTACTGAGCCCTTCTCAGAATCCACAAAACAAATTAAAAGTGTCCACTTATAATCCTCATTATTTCAAGCTAATCTTGTGAAGGATTAATTTTTTCACATTTGGTGTTATCGATACTGTCAGTGCAACACTAGCAGCCCCCAGATGTTCTTGCCACCCAGCTTCCTAAAAAGGAGGGCAACTTGGTGAGGGGGAAATTGTCTTTTTTTTTGTTGTTGCTGTTGTAGCTTTTATAAAAAATAATAATGATTCCTTGTGCTGACAAACAAGACCAACGCAACAGGCACGAGTCTTCACTCACGCATACTGCACAGAGGAAAGTTCAGGACAGTGACTCTTTGCTGCTGGACAACAAAAGTACTGACAAACTGGACATAGAGCACAGAAAGATTAAAAAAAAAAAAGTGCCTCTGATTCAAAGCAAATATTTTTATTTGAATTTTCAATTGAATGTATTTTTACTGCATTCCTTCCCTTCTGAGCCTACTTTCCATAAACATGCAAGTAAATGAACTTTATAAACAAGAATACTTGCTAAAATCTAATTTTAGAGCCTGAGTTTTCAACTGATCTCCCAAAGCAAAGCCAATTCTAACCAAAGCTTTAATATGAATTTTACACTTAGTGATACACAGTTTGGACACGCTCAGCCCACCTAAGACTGCTACTGTTGACCTAGCTACAGTAACTGTCAGCCCAAGACTCCTCTTCATCTTTGCTCCCTGCCACTGCCACCACTAAAGCAAACTCTCCTGAGCTCCAAGCAGAAGCCAGTTCAGCTCTGGCTCCCTGCATTGTCTAGATCAGCTCCAGGATACAATGAGAGTTTAAAGAATAATATGAAACTTACTACAGCTTGGCACCTTTTTTTTTCCCTAACTGAAATGCATAGGACCCTTCCAGTATCTGAAGNAACTTATCAGATCTGACAGGACAGTAACTTGTGGCAGAGGGGAAGGGACAGTAAGTCAGGAATGGTTTGGGAGTGGTAATACATAGCACAGGTCGACAGCACTTTGCCTATGTTACTTTGCACGAATATGAATTCTAACTTCTTAGTGAGTTGTATCAGCCATTTCATTGGAGAGTCCTGCTAAAACATCTAACAAACTGTGCAGCTACTTGCAAGCTGAGCTTTCCCCTAATGGGTTCTTTTTTAAAAAATGCATTTGAAATATTGATTTTGCAAAGAAGCACATGAAGGATATGAAACTATGACAAAAGTAAACATGTGAACATCAAAGCATCAGCCAGTGGATAAATCACTACTAATTAGTTGTGTAGCTCTGAAGAAAAGTTGCTTCAGTCACTTCTCATGAGTTCTTACATCAGCTACCCTCTGTTTTCACAAGGGGCCAGGTTGGATGAGGCCTTGAGTGACCTGTACTAGTGGGAGGTGTCCCTGCCTATGGCATGATCTTTGAGGTCCCTTCCAACCTTACCATTCTGTGAAATGGCTGTGAAAATCTGCACAGGTCTCTATGTCCCCAGAGAGTCAAGAAGCAAAATATCTTCTGTTCCACCTCAGGCCCTTCTCTAATACGAAGGTTAACAATTAATCTCTAATAAGAAGATTAAAAATTAATCTATCATGGATTATAGAGACATCAAGAAATACAAAGAAAAATATGAAAGCAACCCAAGAAGTTTGCAATGAAACCACAACTGTGAGAAAAAAATCAGAATTAAAGGAATTGAAATCCCAGCTCTGCTTCTAACTCACTGTGTGGTCTTGGGCAAGCCACAAAGTGCCATATTTTGAACATCTTACTTACACTGGTAACCAGCTTCTTACAAAGCTTTTCTGCTTAGCATTGCAGTCCACAAAACTTGAACTATGGAAACTGCCTGAATATGGGTCTACTTATGTGAGGACAGGTTTTTCAGTCTTGTCCTGGAGGTTTCTTTGCCTCCATCTCTCCATAAAAAGCAGATGAAAGCTGCTGCCACCATGAGAATGGTGTTGCCGGGATTCATTCTAATTAGTTAACGTTTGCACAGCTCTCAGAAAATATAAAGTGTGAAGTCTGAGCCATGCAGCTGGAGCAGATGTAGTTCAAACTTAATCCCCCAGCTTTGAATTCACAGAGTTTTTAAGTAGCTGCAGCATGTGTGTGCAAAGAGAATAAAGGAGTGTTCAGCTCTCCTCCTTAGTTAGGACCAAAGCCTCTGTGAAAACACAGTACATACTATTTTAACTTGTGTTTCTGTTTCCCTGCCACGTTATCAAGCAAGTGGCCTGCCACAAGCCACAGACATTGCTCTACAAATCTTCTAGTGTGCTGGGAAGTCCCATAGATAACTGCACACCACATCCCCATTATTACATAGTACGGGTCCAGCAGCAGTACGTTTCACATATTCCAAATCTTTTCCATACATTTGGCACTGTCATACCTTAGTCCCCTAGATTTTGCTCCACCTTTCTTGTTTCTCTAATATGGTTAATGCTACCCAGCTGTTTGCAGTCAGCTTTAAAAACTATAACTAAATTAGCATTCCTGCTGAAGCTTATTCCCTCAGTATATATTCTCAACATTACTGATGTTCTCCATGCATTTCTTGACATTCAAGCATGGCTTCACTTTTATTTGTGCAGTGTTATGTTACAAGAACGAAGTCATGTTTAAAAAAAAAAGAAAGAAAAAAAGGGAGAGATGGGCCTGGAGAAAGGCTCTGGATCAAAACAGTCCCTGGATGCTGGAGAAGTTTACATCCAGGCTGGATTAGAAATGTGCAAGTAAACCTCATCACTCGTCTGATTCCCTGTTCCCTGTGAGTGCTTACAGCATGCATACTCCAGCAATGGCAAATCAAGACCTTCCCTAATGATAAATTAGGGGGATAGGTTAAATGACAATTATTTAAAACAGTAATTACATGTTTAAACTGCAGTGTTGAAATCTGTCCTGCACAGCATGCACCCCAGTAATGTGTTTAGGCATCTTTAAGTGAATCTTGCTTTTCACTTACTCTGTAAGAACTTGGGTGGGGAGAACCCCTGAAGTGAGCTATTACTGGTGCCTAGGGCAAACTGCAGAGCTCCAGCACCAAGACCTCAAACTGTTGGTGCTCAGGGTACAGCCCCACAGCTATCCTGTGTAGTGCATGTGCTGCAGCTTTCTCCCACAAAGGCAGACCCTCTGGGGCTCTCAGGATCTCTTTTCTCCTAGGTTTGATATTAGACCCCTCTAAAGTGGGATGGTAGCTTGTTTGCTGGGTCAGGTCTTTCAGGATTTGATCCTAAAGAAAATAGATGTTTTGGTAATAATACCTTTGCATCAGAAAGTCTGATTTTATTGGACAGTGGCAATTCAAATAACCTCCCAGTATTTAATATGGCCCTACTGGCATTTCTAAATCTACCAAAAATAAATCATTTTTCTATTACCCTCCATTTACACGTGCCCCTGTAAATATCTGTCCTCTCCATGAAGTCCTTGTGCCCCTGTAAATATCTGTCCTGTTTGAGTGTGGTTTACAATGGGGTTCTTCACTCCTCCTGTGCCTGACTCATGTGAATGTCTTCTCCTTTCTTATTCACTATCGTTTGTACAAAACAGATTTCCTCTCCTATTCCATGTTCAAAGCCTGAGCCCGTAGTGAGCAAGTTTTGCACTCCCTGCCATGACCTGGGGTGGGCAGTGAGGTGAGTCAAGCCCAGGCACATCTGGGAACGTCTGAACCCCTCCCTCCAAGGAGCAACAGTTCAATGAAGGGGGAGGCAGAAGGGAATTAAAAATGCATCGGCGCAAACCAAACCAGTCCCCAGCAAGCTCCTGCTGGCAGGCTGCACGCTGGCCTCTGGTTCCACAGGATATTTAAGTGGAGGCTAACTAATCATTCCACTGGTGGAGAGAGGAGTTCATGTGTGCTGAGAGTTCATTGTGTGCTGAAATAATTTGTTCAGTCGAGTTTCAAAGGCGTCCTCTGTCTTCTGCAGCATTAAGGGTTGGATTATTAATTTAATGGAGTGGTTGTGCTGTGCAAGGAAGTGGGAAAAAAGTCTGCTTCCATCTTGGCCAAAGCAGTAAAGCCTGGAGCAGCTTTATATGGGTTTTTCATCACTGTTAGCCCCTGTGAGAAGCAGAATGGTGTTCCTGCTGCTCCTCACCCTGAGAAATGTTAGTGTCAGTCCCAGTATGATCCTTCCTCTGCGTTTTGCCTGTAGGAAATGACTGATTGCAGCAGAACTCTTGTTGATCCCAGCACGGTCTGCTCTCACAAGCCATCAGTGGATCCAAAACAAGCATCAGGAGAGACCAGCACTAAATGTGTGCATTTGGGTTTCACATATTTAATTCCAGGTTTTGTTTGTGGGTCTTTAAGCTGGGGAAGGGGGTCTGGATAATACAATGGGTGGTGTGTGTGCTCGAGGGGGTGTGGGGTGTTAATGCTAATTTCACAGAAGGAAAATACATGGAAAGTAATGGTACTGAAAGACACTTAATGGACATTAAATTAGATATGAAAATTCCATCTGCTGAAATGGCAAAAAGCCTCATGCAAATGTGGGATACATTTACAGACAATTCATGTCACAGGCCAAGAAAAAGGGAACTTTCTTTCTTTAAGTGACAAAGTACCAGCAATGGCCTAAGACTTAGCATGCTACAGTTAGCTCTTGACATTATTGTGTTCAAAGAAAATTAGCAGAAATTAAGAAATGCTGGAAGAATAGGTCTATAAAAAGGATAAAATGCCTGTGTGCACACAGGAAAAGGACACAGTTCACACCAATGGCTCCAGAGCACAGCTCAGAGAGAGTCCAACATAAGCCAGGTTGCTTCAAGTTTGTGTGAACTGGGTCCACCAAAGCGAATCCATCTACAGTACCAAAGTGAAATGAATCCAAAGATTGGGAGTCACCCTCCACAGAATTGAGTAGAAGTAAGGCTGAATGAAAACTGGGGGCTTTTCAGTAGAAAATATTGAGAAAATAGACATTTTTTAAAAAGTGTTTCCAATAAAGTGTATTCCAACCTCCTTGTATTGAAGAGGAATCCAGAGATCTGCTCTGAAGATACAGTGCTGAATTCATTGACCACAAACATTTGGTATGTGCAACTTTAATTATAACTTTCCAAAACAAAAATAAGTGTCTGAAAATTCCAGGAAAACAATCTATTGTGTTCTCTTTTATCACTTTTTAACATAAGCCATACCTCAGTTTCTTCCTGTGTTTCCTCCTACCACAATATCATGTCCCTAAATTTTTTTCTGTTCCTTTTGTAGTCATTTCTCCCTTTCAATGAATTGAGGAATTCACAAATAAATAATCCTCTACTGCAGCAGGCCAAAATCATAGAATCATAGNTAACTCTGTCATGAACCCTGTCCTCACTTGACCTAAAAGTTTAATTGCTATAGATATGTAAATATAATCCAGAATTGTCATATTATGGATGATAATCAGCCTTGTGTTTGAAGGAAGGATTATACACCCTGGCTTCTTTCCCTGCAGCCATTCCACTGGAAAAGCATAGTGGCAAAGGACTATTTCCATTACTGTATATCCCAGATTAGGAGAACTCCAACACAAACCCAAGACACAGGCAGAGTGCCAAAGGTGCTTTGGAGGCAAGGACATCCAACTTCAAACTATTTTTGTGCTTAGCATTTCAATCTAAAATTGCAGCCTGTGACGTGCATGTTGACGAAATTTACACTTGGCCTACTAATTATGAAAGTTATCACAGGATATGCTGCTCACTAATAGGAAATAATAAATAACCATATCAACACAAAACTGTTTCCTGCACTGCTAATTGCAAAGGAGAAACTCTTTCCAGTTAAAGGAAATGATCTATTCAAAGAGCAGTGACATTTCTGGTCTAATTGATAACATGATTAACTGAGTTGGGTCAGGAAATGTCCCTTGGAGGGACAGGCAAATGAGCTGTAGAGATGCTTCAGAGGTAGAGTTCTCACACTATGGGCAACCAAATGAAACAAGAAGGATTTCCTCAGTGACCTGGTAGAGACTGGGAGGAACTTGCAGAATGGCTTCTGATATCAAAATATTTATAGAAAGGAAACATGTGTTGAAATGGGTTTATGAATGGCAATCACCATGGAATTAGCATGCAACCTCTTTAAAATACCTGAGAAGAATAAAAGCATTTTGAGGAAACAATTCAAAAGAAGACAACCCTGTGAATCAAAATTAGCTATAAATTAAAACACAAACAGTTGTTAATGTAGCAAAGAATAAAAATTGGCGTAACTTTTTCTGCTCCAGCAAAACTTCCAGAGGCTTGGAGTAGCTGAGCTGTCAAATTCCCCGGAGTTGTAGAGTGTGGAAGGAAATGGCCAAGAAGATCTGCCAAGGAATGAATCCATCACTATTGCCCATTCCCCATACTCCCTGTTCTCACATCACAAGTCATTGGAGAATGGCTTGCTGTACATTTCATTTCAGCCAGTTCCCATGTGAGTGGATAAAATGATCTGGTTTTCCAGTGATGCTTCCAGGTTTTTGAGGAGTTGTACTGAAATCAGGATATTGTCCTGCAGAGTTTGGGAAGGAGGATGGAAGGAAGAGAATAAAGGGTAAGCTTACGCCAACCAAAAATATGGGCCCCCAACTCATTAGTTCTTATGTTCCTTCCCTTCATTGTTCATCTAGACTATCATCCCACTGTGTCATCCTGTGACATGTGTTTCACATCCCAACCCTTCCAGATCTAAACTCTTTTTCACCCTTCTATTTCTTTCTGCCCTGTCTTTCTTCCAGCAAACAGCCACCCTACATGGGCTGAGCAAATGCACTCCCACTAAGTGTCCTTAGAAAGGCTTCCAGAGTTGGCTTCTAAACTCTGATCATCCTCCCAGCTCAGAATTGATGTTGAAAGACTTGCATAAATACACACCCTGCATTTGTTCCCCTGTTCTGCTCTTCATCCTGGTGTGAATTAGGGAAACTTCTTCTAATATCAATTCTGTTACTCTGTAGAAAAATGACATGGATGAGTGAAGAATCAGGTCCATCCATTTTCTTCTTTTCAACTAAATGAAGTAATTTGTTTGCCTTCTTAAAATGAAATGGTCTTTCAAAGGTCTTTTTTTCCACTGGATATCACATGGGTCTCCTATTATTAATAACAACAGCTACAACAAACAACTAATTAAAGCACACAGTGCTTTTTTTTTTTTATTGGTCTAAATATTGACTGTTGACAGAAATGTGAATAGCAGGAAAACAACTCAAAATATTACTTCACAAAGATTGATTCAAGTTGCTGCTCAGAAGATACTGCACCATATGGAAAACGTAACTGATTAGCTGACAAATTTGTTTAGTTTAAACAAGGGTAGGTAAGATCTGATATTGCATGGAATCATTTTGGCACATAGTGCAGCTCTTGCAGACCTATTGCATTATGCCTATCATCAACTTAGTTCATCTAACAGCACAAAGTGGAACACCCTGACCCTTCTTGTCTCTGTTAATCACTTTTAAGTAAATAATATCTCTTTGGAGTATAGTGATTCATATGCTGCAACCAAAGATATGGTCAAGCTGTGAAGTGGTCTTCCTGCAAGGATAGGTAAAGTCAGGGAGCAAAGATAAGGGAAATTTTTGTCAGACTGTTATCATTACTTCACTTTTTAATTGCCTATAAAAGTTGTTTTAAAGCAACAGGGCTGCATTGAAGAACACAATCCTTTCTGTTTTCTCTCAAGACAGCTTCTAAACAGCTGTTCTGTTTCTCTCCCATCGTCACCTATTTAATTTTAAGATAAGGGATCCTTGGGAATCATTTCCTCTGAAAGCAGCTAAGAAATGTTATGTACCTCTAAAATGTCCTGTGCCATTTCCTTTTTTTTTAAAAAAAAAAAAAAAAAAAAAAAAAAAAAAAAAAAAAAAAAAGTCAGACCAATTCCTCACTTCCTGAGGCATTGTTGTAGTCCTGATCATGCAGGGCAAAAGCTTAGCAAGACATTAAGGAACTTTACAGTTCAGACCTGTACTTTTCCTCTTTCTGCTTTCCTTTCCCAGGATCCAACCCTGCTTGATACTGATATGCTTCTGCATCACTACAGCCTGCAATAGGTAGGAGCAGGCTTCTGCTCTGCTGCTCCAGGCATGATTTTGAGAGCTGGCCAGTCAGCTATTAGTCTCTGCCGTGATTTTTTAATCTCTCCACTGCAATACAGAGCTGAGACATATCTCTAAGACACCCATTAAGCTGGAAGTCAAGGAGATAACTCTTACACACCCAAAAGGTTATCTGCACTGCAGAGAACAAACCACAGAATCAACAGCCTCCCTTGGATTGAGCTGTTCTGCACTTTGTGGCAAGTAAGCATACTTGCTGAAGTTCTCAGGTCAAGACAGCAGTGCTCACAGATGACAGCTCCAGGGCTGATGACCCATACAGCTATACAACTAAAATTTTACTGCTACAATGTTTTATAGCAAAGTCTGTTCCTGTTGTAGATTAAAAAGCCAAGATTTTGCTCTACTCAGTTATCAAAACTGCTCAGAAACCAGAGTCAGTTTGTTCATATAAAGATGGATGATGTGTGCAAGACAGGTACTTTGCAAAGGACAGGTCAAGAAGCTCCACATTACACGTTAGACAGATAGAGTAAAAGTTTAATTTCTCAATCCATTGAAAGGAAGCACATCATGTTTCAAGGAACAGTGACTGTATGCCTTTGTCCTTTTATTCAGGAGATCCCACAAATAAACACTGTGCTGGAGCAGACCCGAGGCTGTGGGTTTGATCTTGTTTTGATTTGCCCTCTCACATTTTGCTGAAGGTCGGGGAAAGGCTGGCACAGTATTTGATTTGCCTTCACAAAGAGCAGGTTCAATACACTGAGACACTTAACAAGTGTGATGTTTTTCTTCCATCATTTCTCTGAGTACTTAGATCATGGTGTCTATTGTCAGTTTTTGTCAGAGTCTGCTGGGCAAACAACAAGAGGTCAAATGCCCATCTGCACTAAATCAGCAGTACCACACCCATGTCCACAGTCGGTGGAACTGTTCCAGTCTATGCCAGCTATCTGGGGTAAGAGTTTTTGTTGGACCATGTAGTCTCTGGAGGTGTTTGACTTGAACACATTTATCTCCAACACTTCAGTTAGAGAGTTCTGATAATTTCTAAAAGCAGACTCTGAAGGCTTTATTTCCTGAGAAACTGATGCAAGGTAAGAGTATGTCTTTCATAAAGTCTGGGAAACATCTGTAAACTTCTTTGGCAGAGAACCAATTCTTTTCAAGTAACTAATGCTGAATGAAAATCTTCTCTGTAAGACACATTCTTCTCCTATGGAAATTTTCTGCAGATGGTCACATTTCCTTTTTTTATCTCTTAACTTGCCATGATATACATAGTGGAGTATTACAAATGTCAATTTTTTTTTTTAATTACTCAAAAAATTTCATCTCCCTATTTATTTTATGGACTTCAAGTATTTGTCAGGTCTACATGGAGCTACCATTCTATTTACTGTAGAATAGAGGGGGAGAAAACCACAGAACCAAAAAACTGAGTTTACTGAGTGGGTGAAAATTTTTCTTATACACTGAAGATTTTTGTTAGGTACAGCTATGTAGCATGACTTTATATCTCAATGTCAAGCAAAAATGAGAGGTCTAAAAAGCTGATTTTACTGAGTGGGTGAAAAATTTTCTTGTACACTGAAGATTTTTGTTAGGTACAGCTATGTAGCATGACTTTATATCTCAATGTCAAGCAAAAATGAGAGGTCTAAAAAGACTTTGCAACACAAATTATTCTTGGCATTCATTGAGCATCCACAATAATAGGAAGGAGATTCACCTATAGTGCAACAGAACTCCATGTCACAACTAATTTGTTCATAGCATAGTGTGAAACTGAATCTACTTCATGTTCAGTACCATAAATCTGGCAATGAAGGTTTATAGTCCTATAAATTTATATACCCAAAGTCAAGCACCTATAAAACTGAGCTTGCTGAATTACAGAATACTTTGTATTTCCTTAATGTGCTTCTATCTAAACAAAACAGAAAGTGCATACCCAGTGCTTTACTGCTTGACACCATCACTATGCTCAAAGAAATTGTTTTAGTATCTTTAGAACATTTTTTCTTTGTGCATTTGTATCTCCTCACATCCAGTTCTCTTCTATCATTTTTGAACTGCCTAAAAAAAAAAATTCTATATTTTAATAGAGCCGTGCAACATTTCAGTTCCAAAAAGATGTCATAAATAGTTTACTGTCAGAGTATGAGCTTAAAAATGTTAGGAAGAAGTTGTTTGCAGTGAGGGTGGGGAGACACTGGCACAGGTTGCCCAGGGAGGTTGTGGCTGCTCCCTCCCTGGAGGGGTTCAAGGCCAGGGTGGACGAGGCCTTGAGTGACCTGTGCTAGTGCGAGGTGTCCCTGCCTATGGCAGGGGGGTGGATCTAGATGATCCTTGAGGTCCCTTCCAACCTTACCATTCTATGATTCTATGATTCTATGATTGGCATTGGAATGGGCTGTCCAGGAAGGTGGTGGAGTCCCCATCCCTGAAGGTGTTTAAGAGGAGGCTGGACAAGGCACTTAGTGCCATGGTTTAGATAATTAGAAGGTGTTAGGTGATAGGTTGGACTTGATGATCTTAGAGGTCATTTCCAACCTGGTTAATTCTGTGATTCTGTGAAAAAAAATAACACAGTTTTGAAGTTTTTGATCTGACTGTGACCTTTGAAACTTGATGGGTGGTGAATTCATTAAAAAGATGCCAAAATACAAGCTCAAGGTCTCAAATCTATTTAGCACTACGAAGCCTTCCAAGAGGAATTGCATCACTAACTGAATGTGCCTATCAAGCACCAAACCAAACTGTGGCATGCTAATAGTGATTCCTTGCATAAAGAATAGTTAACATTAAAATCCCAATTGAATTAAAAAGATCTTTTTTTATAGATTCTACATTTTTTCCAGGCTTTGTTTATGGCAATCAGGTTATGCAATATGTAATTCACATCAGAATTTCCACTGTTCACAACCAGTAACATGTGAGGCAAATTAAGGATGGGCAAACCCATTCAGATACAGATAGGATGAACAAACCTCAAATGAAAATTTGCTATAAAGGTGCTCAAAATGTGCTTTTGGGTTTGGAATGTTTATTCTTTCCTTTTCAATCACTTTCTGAAGAAGAGAAGGCTTCCAGGAGACCTTAGAGTAGCCTTCCAGGATCTGAAGGGGGCCTACAGGAAGGCTGGAGAGGGACTATTGACAAGGTCTTGTAATGACAGGACAAGGGGCAATGGGTTTAAACTGGCAGAGGGGAAATTTAAACTGGATATTAGGAGGAAGTTCTTTCCAGTGAGGGTGGTGAGACACTGGCACAGGTTGCCCAGGGAGGTTGTGGCTGCTCCCTCCCTGGAGGTGTTCAAGGCCAGGTTGGACGAGGCCTTGAGTGACCTGTGCTAGTGGGAGGTGTCCCTGCCTATGGCAGGGGGTTGGAACTAGACAATCTTTGAGGTCCCTTCCAACCTTACCACTCTATGATTCTGTTCTATGGTTCTACATTTCTTAGCATGCTTTCTTAGAAGACCCTACCTGTCTCTTCACAACCAATACCATGGATTCTGTCAGCAGTGCCAATCTCAGTCCAGCATCCATTTCTTTTCCCACAGCACTTTCTTTTCTATTATCTCTGATTCCATACATACAGTCCCCACACTTTGTTAATTTACATCACCTTGACACTCATCATGTCCTTTTCTTCCTTGCTAAATTCTGAACACTTTTGTGCAAAGCTAAATCCAAATCCCAAATGGTAACGTTGATGAATGTGGATGTAAAGATTCAAACCAGGGCCACCCCGCACTCAGACATGTTTAAGAGGACCAGTAAAAAAGAATAACAGAAGAAAAAAAAGTGAAATATAGGAAAGTGGAAATAAGCCAGGGTATAAATAGACCAGTTGCTCTTACCCTTTCCTCTCTCCCCAGAAACTGTGTGTGTGGAGGGAAGGCAGGAGGACATTATAATTCAGGTGGGGCATTCAACCAAACAGTACTTTTTCTTCTTCTTCCTTTTTTATTTTTTTTTTCTTTTTTTTAATGCTATCTACATTGAAAACTGTTTGTTTCTTTCTATGTTATTTGTGTGCTCTGAAAAATGTCAGCAGCCCTCTATTACACTGTACCTGTGTACGCTGTACATGTGTACAGTTCTGGAGCCCCCAGCACAGGAAGGACATGGAACTGTTGGAGCAAGTCCAGAGGAGGCCATGAAGATGCTCAGAGGGCTGCAGCAGCTCTGCTATGAGGACAGGCTGAGAGAGTTTGGGGTCTTCAGTCTGGAGAAGAGAAGGTTTCCAAGAGACCTTAGAGTAGCCTTCCAGTATCTGAAGGGGACTACAGGAAGGCTGGGGAGGGACTATTGACAAGGTCTTGCAATGACAGGACAAGGGGCAATGGGTTTAAACAATGGATTTAAATGGAAGAGGGGAAATTGAAACTGGATGTTAGGAAGAAGTTCTTTGCAGTGAGGGTGGTGAGACACTGGCACAGGTCATCCAGGGAGGTTGTGGTTGCTCCCTCCCTGGAGGTGTTCAAGGTCAGGTTGGATGAGGCCTTGAGCAACCTGTTCTCGTGGGAGCCCCATGTGGGGCTCAGACTAGATGATCTTTGAGCTCCCTTCCAACCTAAACCATTCTATGATTCTATATCTCCAGGTCTATATCCAGTTGGCTTCTTTTCCCCCAGATACTTGAAATTTCAGTCAAATTAAATTGTACTTGGACATATAAATTGATCATTCCATTCTTAAGTAGCCTTTTTCATAGCTGTTGGTCAAACTAGCTGACTCCACAACAGGTATTATTACAGAATTCAAAACTTTGTGAAACTCTTTGAATAACTAGAACCAAAACCTTCCCTCTGCTTTGAGGGAGTTGCTCTAGAACCTGAATAGGGAATACTAGTCCAAGAGTATTCAATACTCTCTGCCTGAGAAGAACTAAGTTGAAAAAAGCTACTGCTCAGTAACAAGCCCAGATAAACACTGGGCCAGTGGTCATGCAGCTCGGGGAATGATGTGGGAATATTTAGCAACCATGGAAAGAAAAGGCATGAAGAACGCCACAGCTCTGGCTACTGGTACCCCTTGTGGTTTGAATGGGTGACAGGTAACTCCACAGGCACCATCTCATTTCTGCTGAAGTGTACAGGAATCCACATGCAGTAGTTTCTCCCCTTCCAGGAAGAACTTGTTTCATCTGATTCCAGCTCTGTTGATCAGTGGGCCCCAACGGGACAGGGAAGAAATTGTACCACATGTGGACAGATGAAACTAGTTAACTTTCTTCATAGTAGAGCACTTACAGTTTGTTAAGTTTGGTAAGGGGACACATGGGGAAGACTGCACTTACAGGGTGGAGATGGAATATGTTACCTGGAAAATAAATGTTCCTTTGTAGAAAATCAAAAGCATCCTATCCCATTCAACTGGCACACTTGCAACTGCAGAGCAGTCATGCATTCAAGTGCCCATGACCAAAGGCATCACTCACCCCCAGAGCTCTGTGAAAACCTCCACAAATCTGGCATAAAGAGGACAATTTAACACTTTTGTACTGTAGCAAGATGTATTTCAGCCTTACCTCATTGTTTTTTGTGAAAATTAAAGGCAACTTCTACTTACTGTCTAAGGATGAAGCTCTTTTCTGAACAGAACAGATGAAGCCCTGGAACAATCATAGAATCATAGNCTAACAACATAATTGAAGAGGCAGGAACTGGCTTGTTACTGGAGAGGAAGTTCTGCTCTTTTGAAAGGAACAAGGCTTCAAAACACAGATGAAATTCAATTTTTAAAAGTGTTTGAAGTCAGTTGAGACATCTTTCCTAGACACAAAAGGATGTATTTTGGTTAAAAGTTGATCATTTGTATTTTCTTGGCTTTAATGACAAAAAACAATCAACTTCTTCATCAAATGTCTTGGACATGATTGAAAGGGTTTGGTTTGTTTATTTTTTTCAAACCAGACAGTCAATAAAAATCACATCTTAATATGTAGTTTTAAAGGAAAATTATGTTCCTCTTTGAAAACTTCTTTTGTTAAAAATTCTTATTAATGTTAATATCCAAGTGCTTTACCTGTTTTACCTTGGGTATAAAGTTAATGTTTTCAGTCCTCCTGGCATTAGGTTTTGTATTGCTGGAGTCTAGTGAAGTACTTTGGCTTATTTTCTGTGCTGTGTAGTGTATTAATATTATTTTAACATAGGTGGAGCAGTATTTCATTCTTCCCTCACAACTGAAAAGGGCATTTTAAAGTCCATTTCAACTATAGCATCTAGACAATAATTTTGCTTATTTTTTCCTTATGGTGTGATAGGAGACTCAGATACCATTGTCTGCTTATGCAAATTTATAAGCCTGCTGTTAGGAATTAAAACAAAATATACTTGCATACCTGCAAATTTAGGTGCCTCTTCACATTCATTACAACTGAATGAACCCCAAATCTGAGGTCAAGAAATATCAATACATTTCTAGATAGCTTATTCTACTTTTTAATCAGCTGTTCTCACTATTTCATCCTTTTACAGAACCTATTAACTTTCATTGAACTAATGTCTTTCAGATCAGCATGGAAAATCCATCATTTCCCTACAGGCTATATGAAAAGTTACTATTTTCACTGTTAAATTTGTGCATCCAGGGATAATTGTGTTATTCATCCTTGTTCAGAAAACACATTTATCTTTTTTTTTTTTTTGTATATGTTGTATTTTCTTGGTGCCATAAAATATTCCACCTAACCAAATTCAGGACAGTGTTTGGTCCTTCAGACTAAAGGGATTTCTTTTTGTATATGTTGTGTTTTCTTGGTGCCATAAAATATTCCACCTAACCAAATTCAGGACAGTGTTTGGTCCTTCAGACTAAAGGGATTTCTTTTTGTATATGTTGTGTTTTCTTGGTGCCATAAAATATTCCACCTAACCAAATTCAGGACAGTGTTTGGTCCTTCAGACTAAAGGGATTTCTGGATGACAGCAGTCTGTGTAAGACTGATCTTTTTAGACACTGTTTTTAGGTGGTTGGTTTAAATAGGGGTTTGTGCATTCTGACAAAATCATGGCTTGGGGTTAACATGAAAATAAAAACACAGGTAATGCAGGAAAAAGAGATAAATGATGCAGCTTTGGAAAGGAGGGAGACTGAACAATATTTCATAACTATTTTTTGAAGAACAGTTGGTTTAAATTTCCAAATAACTTTCGTTTCAAAGGGACTGTATCAACACACATGCAAAAAAGAAAATTCTAAATAAGGCACAGTAAATTATTTCACTGCTTAGGTATTGGATTTCAAAGGGAGAAGACAGTATGCACAAGGATATTAGAGTGGACTATATTGTATCTTTGGGAATTGCTGTCAAACATTGATGAAAACAGAGAGACTGTCAGAGATCAGATAAAAGAAAGCAATGATTGCATTTGGAAGAACAATGTGAAATGTGTGGCCAGTAGAGATTTCAAATGTAAGCTAATAGCAATCCACCAAAGAAGAAAGCTGGAGGAAGTCCCACATATTCAATTGTATTTACAGTCAGTAAATACCCCACCTGGAGTACTGCATCCAGTTCTGGAGCCCCTGTTACAAGAGGGATGTGGATGTGCTGGAGTGCATCCAGAGAAGGGCCATGAGGATGCTCAGAGGGCTGGAGCACCTCTGCTATGAGGACCGACTGAAAGAGTTGGGGCTGTTCAGTCTGGAGAAGAGGAGGCTCCCAGGTGACCTTATTGTGGCCTTCCAGTATCTGAAGGGGGGCTACAAAAACCTGGGGAGGGACCTTTTAGGGTATCAGGTAGTGACAGGACTAGGGGGAATGCAGTAAAGCTGGAGGTGGGGAGATTCAGACTGGATGTAAGGAGGAAGTTCTTCACCATGAGAGTGCTGACGGCATGGAATCTGTTGCCCAGGGAGGTGGTTGAGGCCTCATCCCTGGAAGTGTTTAAGGCCAGGCTGGATGAGGCTCTGGCCAGCCTGGTCTAGGGTAGGGTGTCCCTGCCCATGGCAGGGGGGTTGGAAATAGATGATCTTTGTGGTCCCTTCCAACTCTGACTGATTCTATGTAAAAATTTGATGGTGCATTTTCCCTCATTTTGTAGCTCAAAGTACACTGTCCAGTAGATGTGACTGTGACACATAGTTACAGTGCACCAACAGCATCAACAAGATGGATGAAAAAGTGATGAACACTGGTTTTAGCCATTTTGTCATAACCTGTGTTTATCATAACACAAACTCAGCTTCTGTCATTTCTAGAATTTAAGGGAGCTATGACATGTAGGAAACTTACCTATTTTACATATTGCACATGCACTTTTTGGATGCTATTTCTGTGAGTCTCATGGTATCTGAGTGGAAGACACAGAATGTTTTCTGTTCAGCACAGGAAGGACATGGAACTGTTGGAGTGGGTCCAGAGGAGGGCCACAAAAATGATCAGATTCAGTTGGTGGCACCAGGCTCGAGCCCAGGGATTAATCTCATGAGTCTTTGTCAATATATTTGGGTTGGTCCCTGCTGCTGGGATGGAGGAGAACACCACCTGTGTTCCTGAGCCCTTAAGCTATCTTCCCAAAGCCCTGAAGTCTTTTTTAATTGCTTTTGCACTTGTGTCCTTAACCTCATCACCCCCAAGCTGCATAACCAGCAGCAGCTACTGATCTGATGCCTGCACCAGACTGGGGAGTTTCTTAGAAATGTCCCTCACCTGTGCCCCAGATAAGCAGCAGCCCTCCCTATGGGATGGATCTGGCCTGCATATAGGGCCCTCAGTTCCCTCAAGAAGGGAATCTCCTGCTACTATCACCCTTCATTTGTTTTCTCTTGTTCCCTTACAAGCAAGGCAGTGTTTTCATAACAATAAAGCACTGCGGAGTTTATGCACTTTTAATGCATTTTATGCACAGACTTTTAGATATGTTCAGTTTTGTCAAAAATTGCAATGAACTTTCATGTCTTGAGTTCAGATGCTTGTTACATCAGCTGTAAATATAGAGTAACTTCATGGACTTCAGCATAGTTATTCTACACATACATAGAATCATAGAATCATAGAATGGTAAGGTTGGAAGGGACCTCAAGAATCATCTAGTTCCAACCCCCTGCCATAGGCAGGGACACCTCCCACTAGTACAGGTTACTCAAGGCCTCATCCAACCTGGCCTTGAAC